>JAMKCH010033127.1:0-15735 GCA_023653785.1 Ophioderma brevispina
TTTCACATATGTACCATATAGCGCTTTGAACCCTTGGGCAAACAAATTTATTGTGTTGTTTATACCGTCAAAATTATCAGGTTTTATTCCTTGGAAATTAGGGGAATCATTGTTTGCGAAATGCATCAACACGTTTCACCAGCCTGCTTTGAAATCGTTTGATTTTTAAAATTACTCATAGATGGACCCCAATTGTCAAATTTTTTAGCACAAAGCATTATCAATTTTGATGGTGTTGTATTTTGTGGGGCAAGTAGTAGCTATGACATGTGCTTGCCAGAGGTATATACATCATTAAGGAGTACGTTGTGCAATGATGAAATTGATTCTTTCAGCACATGAAAGGGTTCTGATTTTTTTTTTTTTTTTTTTTGCTGATTATACTTTTATTCCATGCAGATTACTGTACATAAGCAGAAATACTTCTGGTAGCAGGGTTTGTTTATTATTTTTTAAAAACACCCACTCCCATGTGCAGGGGGGCCTAAGAGGGTAGGGACCCAAACTAATGGATCTAATTTTAGTATTTTTGATAAAAGAAGCGTTAGTAAGTTAGCAATTACAAAATCGGTTCAAAAAATTCTTTGAACGAGTGAGAAATCATCTACGAGTTGAGGAGAGTATGAAAATACTGGATCTAGTAGGAAAATTGAGATTTCGCCTGTATCTGATCAAGAAACAAACTTAAAGGATCTGAGTACATACCATAGCATTTCCCATCAGGAGTGCAATGGTTTTGGGCGGTGATAAAAGCTAATATAATAGGCTGTTTTGAGATTAGAGGTTCGGTGCGCATGGCTACAGAGCCCATAGCTCTGTAGCCATGGCGCGGATGGTCAAGGGTATTATGTTTGATAGAGATTACTTTTGCGGGGAAGTGTCGGGGAGTGTTTTGAGTTATGAACAGGTAAGTTAAAATGAAAGCATGATTGAGGTGAACTTTTAATAGCAGTGACGATGAAAAACAGTGGCAACGGACGTGGGCTGGGGCATCATAACTGTTGAGTATTTAAGCAAAACTTACAAAACGATAACTGATTATTACACTGATAATTTACAATTGAGTGGGTTACAACTATGGTGTCATGACTTAATGATAAGCCTGTGGTATTGTCATTTAGTATAGCCAATTTAGAATTTTGTGCACGCCAGTCGTGCATATAGCTTTGCCTAGACTCGGTTTTCAGTCATATTTTTTCTAATATGAAACTGAGATCACTGCCTATCTCCTCCACGTAGACAGGTCAGAAAAAAATTATTTTAAAAAGATCTGGTTTACAAGCCCAATTTGTGAATTTTGTCCTCGAGCTCATTTGTATTAAATAAAAAAGCACTCAGGTCAAGAGAGAAAGAAAGGCAAAGGTGTTTCATGGCAAAAAAGCATGTTGTCATGCGTTGCGAGGACTCCCTGGTGCCAAATTTGGCAACCTCAAAAATATCATTGATCTTCAAGGGTCGAAATGCGCAACTACTACTTTGAACAGAAAGAGGTAAGTTTAATACTTACATATCCACATCAACCCAAGAAAACTTACTGATATTTTGAGGTTTGGGGTGGAACTGGTCTACCTTTGCCTAATAGGCCACCGAAGATTTCTGAGGTTTGACATGACATATTTGAAAAATAAAGAAGCTAAAAAAATTCCTCAACATTGGATAGGCATCTTTTAAAACAGTGTACATTCAATACAAAAACCAATTAAAAGCACAAGCTGACATTCATCCCATGAAATTGGATGTAAAACAATAGTTGAGGGTGTCAAATCGGAAACCCAATGTTATTGCATTGCAAGGTAAGTTTTGGCCTCCAAATCACACATTTTGATTCCACATGGTAACAAATACTACCATGAGATACCCCAAGGACGCTCAGGAAGAACCCGATTACCAAAATCAGTTAAAGGTGCTAGATTGGTATACAGGAAATGGATCGATGTTAGAAGCATGCGGCGGGCCGATGCCAGTCTTTGCGTTGAGATGACCAGTCACATGGTGATGGTTGTCACGAGGCGAGTATAAGAGTTAGGAAGAAGGTCTATTCGCACCCGTGACGGTGAGAATAGCAAGTCTTCCGGTTTGAATCGCACCGTAGCGGTTGTGAATAAGAAACCTTTCTTGTAATTCGATCGTAACGGGGTGATAAGAAAAAACCTTTTCTTGTAATTCGAACCGTGGTGGTGTGGTGACGAATAAGAATTTTTGTCTTGTAATCGCACCCTAGCGATAAAAAGAACGAATTTTCCAGTGTACACCGTCAACGCGGCAGTTAGAGTTAGGCCCTCTATAGCTCTATATCGCTTATAATTATACCTGTTAGATATATATATTCAAAAACTTCATCGCATGGGTGTGTGTGGGGGGGGGGTATTTTTTTCGTTGTGTCTTTTCGTTTTTGTTGTTGATAATTTGGGATGCTTTTTACTCCAAAGAAAGAACATTCTTTGTTGTATTTTCATTATATTTTCATCCATTTTTATAATTGTGTATGTTATATTTATTATGCTTATAATGTTTTTTCATTTTTGTTTTCATCGTAATGTATGGGTTTGTTTTTTTATTGCTTTTATATTTTATTCATTTTATTTAAATATTTTGTTTTTTATTGCTGTATTTTCATTACTTGTATGTTTATTATTGATTTGTATTATTTTTTGTTCATTCACTTGATATTATGTTTGAATGCCTTATATTTCAGTAATTTTGCTTTTAATTATCATTATACTTCTTTTTTATTACTTGATATTTTATGTAGGCTAATTTTTAATTGCTGATTAATTTTGTAAAAAAAAAAAAATTGATTGAAAAGTAAGTTTTTTTACTTAATGATTTAAATTTTAATTTTCTACTAATCACAATCATTGTTATTTTCCATAGTTTTCATGAAAAAGACAGTACCCTGGCAGATGCCTCGACAGTAACGAGTAAAGGTTAGCTGGGGGGGGGGGGGAAAAAAAAAAAAAAATCTGTGCACAACCGAACAAGTGCCCATCTCTCTTGCAAAGCGATTTGGCTAGACTCCACCACCATTTACAGTGCGCTTAAAATTGGCTGCCAAATTTTGCATTTGTTGCAAAGTTATATATCCTATGACCGCGGAATATGTAAGCGCGTTGAGACGTTGTGTAAGCGCTATATAAATACTTACATTTCTTTAAAAAAAAAAAAAAAAGAAAGGCGAGACACATGCCGCACCGGGGTTCGAACCCCACCTTCAGATCATGAGGCAGCCGTCTTACCACTGGACCATATGTAATCTCATTGTATTTCATGCAATAGAGAAACGCTTATCATTGATGTTAATGTTTCAACTTCAATTCATAGTCTCACATCTTGACGATTACGCTGTGACAACGGAGATGCAGACTGCTTGCTTCTTTTTGCGTATTGTGTGTGAAACGGAAGCGAGATGAAGTGTTTTGGTGTCACGACGTGGTCCAGGTACCAGGTCACGTGTCAGTATCAGGGATCAGTTTGCTCTCGGGGCGACCGATATATATAAATCCGACTATGTTTAAATCAAGGTCTGTACTGATACCCCTCTGCCCAAGTGCTATTACTTTTTCCAAAGCACCGGGTTTTAGTATTCTAAAACAGTACAAATTTACCTTTTCCCTACTGATTCACAAACCGACGTACGATACGATAATCGTTGTTTTTTTTTTTTCCAATTTCGGGATCCTACGTCATTTTTAACCCTAATTGGTTCCCCCGAAGCAAAATAATAACCAATCATCGTGACGGGTCATCAATTCTTTATTTTTTTAAAAATTGGCTGTTATTCCCATAATAAATTCCTTTTAAGATCAACATCTTAATTGTTCTTTAAATATTATATTCAATTTCCCCGCTGAAAATGTGAAAAAGATGGTCCATAAGTCTACAAACTGAGACATAGCAAGTCAGCCGGCTAAATACCTTACCGTGGCCTGTATGAGCAGACGGATCCCGTAATAGTTTTAGCAGGCTTCAGCCACTTGCGCGCGGCTGCGGGTGGTTATGCGTCATTCCAGAGAAACCTGTATGAACATCGGAGATCCCCCCCCAACAAAAACTTTGTTGGTGAAAAATTAAATTTTCCCCCCCCTTTACTGTGGGTTATGGAACTGAGTGTTGCGACACAACTTATGTTCTTTTGACTATGTTAGGCATGTTGGTACTCATTTTCCGAAATAGGGGGGATCATAGCTATCCATTGGTACCAAAATTAAGAGTGCCTGTTCATATTCCTGGTATCGAACTAGGCATGTTGATACTTCTCTACCGAAGGGTTGCCACCCCTCTATCCATCACTTGTTGGATCAGCCTGTACCTTACCTATACTACCTACCCCGGTTGATGTTAGTTTTTGCATGATAAAGGACGTAAAATGCCAATTGACAATATCTAATGGTACCAAAAAGGGGGTTTTAGCAAGGCGGAAGTGAAATTAAGTGAGACGGGTCTCAATGTGGACCCAATCATTTTGTTTTTCGTGGGCTAAAATCTTTTTAACCAAAATTTTATTGCATTGCTTAAATATCAGTTGGGCATATTATGGTGGAAACAAAATCGGTCCAGCGTTTTTTATGCTAATTAGCATAATAATCACTATGTCCCTATTCACACTTTTTTCCCCTAAAATTTTAAACTTTGTATTTCAGCATGTAATGTATTTAGTGTCCTAATCTGAGCCAGCCAACGCCACCTTTTCCATTTTCGGCGTTAAAATTTTGTGCGCGTTATAAATGGCCGTCTGGTTTTGGACGGCCATTTTTAATCGGTACAA
Source organism: Ophioderma brevispina (assembly GCA_023653785.1). Classification (NCBI taxonomy): domain Eukaryota; kingdom Metazoa; phylum Echinodermata; class Ophiuroidea; order Amphilepidida; family Ophiodermatidae; genus Ophioderma; species Ophioderma brevispina. The sequence goes on from JAMKCH010033127.1 coordinate 4,766, forward strand.
TCGAATTTATTGTTTTTTTCAGCTATGTGTAGGTTATATTTTGTCCGCCCACCAATGAGACCAGAGTTTTGAAGAAAATCCACCTGCCAAAGTGTTGCAGAGGTGGCGAAGGGACACATGACTACACTCACTTCCCACCCTACAACTCACCACGGGAGTGCACAGACTTACCTAAAGTTTTAACATAGTTCAATAAAACCAAGTACCCTACCGGGTGCGTGGATACAGTTATCCGGAAGCGCCTTATTCATGGTGTGTCGTTGCGCATGGCGAGTACGCCCGAACATACACGGGAGTGTAAAGAGGTGAGGATTTATACGCAGCCACCTGTACGCCACCTGCGCTACATAGACCATGCTACCCATATCTAAGACTACATTATATTCGCGAATGGTCTGTTTGGAGACCTTTATCCATTACATAGGCAGTATTCTTGTAACGATTGATGTGCCCATTAGGTAAAGCCTTGATCCCTGGTAACGGTGCACAAGGAGTTAGAAATTTGCTGAAAGCACGCGCACGTGGATCTGAAAAAAAAAATTTACCATGCCTGTTTTACAAGTATAGAGGCCAGTAAAACCCCACAAACTAAAATTAGATGCGATTAGCGCTGTACAAAATCACCATATTTGTACGTCATCCCAATGATCATATATAAGATCATTGGTAATCGCTGATGCTGGTGTAGCACATTGTGTTGGCTCGGTGTTTGCTGCAGCGTTGTAAACTGGACCCTTTATCCCGTTGCGCAAGGCACCGGGGGGGGGGGTTGAAACCAGGCTATGCCGGTGTGAAAAGAGATATAGTCCCCCTGGGATTATAGCCCGTGGGAATTGTGGTTTCTAGAACAATAGCCCTAACCGGATTACAGAACCGATCGGCCCTCCGGACCATGGCCTCTAGGGTCATGGTCTTCACCCTGTGGACTCCTGTTTTCCTAGGAATAACAGTCCTTGCTTTTATGTTGCTAGTTTTTTATACGCCGGACCATGCTTTCCAGGGTCAATAGGTCTTACCGCGTGTGACCCCTCTCACTCTATAAATAGTATTCCTTCCTTCAATATTAGTTCTAGTTTTATATAGTTTTAAAAACCGGACATGATTTTCCTATGGCTATGGCGGGGGAGGGGGGAGGTGGGGGGAGTAGGGGGTGGAGGGGTGTGTCAACACCAGGGAAGTAACCATTGTCCTCCGCTCTGTAGTCCTGTTATCACGGTATGACGAAATAGGTATGAATGAATACAGATGTTAATAAGAGTGTGACAAATGGTATAACAATCAGAACTGTCGCAAACCGCCTTCGTGGTCTAGCGGTACTCTCTCTCTGACTTACGATGTAAATGAACCATGTTCGAGTCCTAGTAAGAGTATGTTTTTTTTATTTTATTTGTTTTTTTTTTCAATTACAAAGTTTCAAATTTTATTGTTTGCGGAATTTTATCTTACCACGAAAAAGTATCCCCGCGAACTCTGATAACAGTCAAAAACGCAGCATTAGACGTGCTGCGTCAAGATTACAGTAGTTATTGAATTTTCTTTTCGGAAACATACAAAACTGTGTCCACCATTGTTTTCGTCTACTCAGACTATTACAGGCCCGCCTCAAGATTCCCGTTAGGGCTCCCCTCATTTTCAAACAAATTTTGTTTTTTGCACGTACATAATTCTTGTCCAGCACATAATAATCACGTGTGATTAGCTAAACTCAAATTGAAGTCTTCATATAGAAAATCACATCTTTGTTTAAAATTTCCGGATCCGAAATTTTGTTATACACAGTATCCATATGGCACTGTATATACACATAATGTTTACTACTCTGCATCAAATGAAAAATCCGATTCATCTCAAACTTTGGAATTGGCATTCTAGGTGACGATCTTTTGTTCTAGTTGACTCTTTTTACTTAATATATTTTAAAAAAAACATATATTCAGAAATCTCTGAGTCAGACTTTAACTTTCAGACTTGTTAGTATATGCCCTGGATCATAGCCCTATTTATGATTGTCCACCGGACAATTTACCCACTTTTCATTGTCCCTGAAGACCACATTTTCAGGGTAAAATAAGACTTTTTTAAATTGCAGTTCGGTCCACGATCGTACCTCATTAACTATAGGTAAAAATTTAAATAAAGCATGAGCAATGATATTTTCCTTTAACCTAATCATTAAATTACAAAATCTCACAAAATTACAGCTGGGGTGTTATTTGGGTGTAATAGATAAAAAATGTCACAAGTTGGAGTCTTTTTAATGAATTTGGAATCTTAAATGGAGTTTAAATTTGGTCTCTAGCTCTACAACTAAACCCCACGTCATTGTAATGGTATCCCCACGTACACTAACGTAACCCTACTTTTAAGTAGGAAATCATTGTTAGAAATATTTATCCTTCAATCTATCTATATATGGCTTAAAGTCGCTAAAAACTCTCAACGGTTATTTTGTATCTGAGTAAAGTGTGCAGATTATTTATATGGCTATTTTAAGAAGGGTAAACTTACACACATTTTCTCACATTATTGATATTAGGTCAAATGCAGGTCATGATGAATGTTCTTTGAGAAAACCATATTAGGCCTATATTCGGAAAAGGCCTATATGTTTTTTTAGCTTTTTCCAAAGACATTTTCCATAGTTTGACCTAATTTCCCTTTAAAAAAAATCTGTTTTCCTTTTTTTTTTCTATTTCAAATGAAATAATAAGCATTTTTTTAAAAGGGTCGGGTAATAAAACACGGACCTGAATCATGCAATAGGAGTCCTCTTGATGTATTTTCACACACAGTATGTGATTTCCTCCCATATTCTGGGATTCATCTTATATATTCTTTCACGTTGCTCGGAGAGGCGGTTTTCTATATTGAATCAATAGCTGGTATCAAATTCACAATCCGAATTGATATACCCCACCTCCGAATTGGATAGTAGTAGTATAAGTAGGAGTAGTAGTAGTACTCTGTATTAGTAGTACTATTAGTAGTTGAGTAGTAGTAGTACGTCTTAGTAGTACTCCTTTTTAGTAGTACGTAGCATACTATTTAGTTAGTAAGTGTAGCAGTAGTTTGTATTACTGTAAATGCCAGTCACTTGAAAGCCTACCCCAAGTACCTGACCTTCAGAAAAGATACAAGATTGAAATTGTGCTTCCCCATAACAAACTACAACAAACAATATGCATGTCACTAGGTTTAGACTGAATATTATATTAAAATTGTGAGACCGCTATTTACAGATCCTCCAAATTCTACAAAAGGGGGAAAGAATTCACGTTTCGATAATGGTTTTTTGAATAAAAGGTACAAAATTTAGAGATTTTTTGGCAAGAAAGTGCACTCTTTGGTAAAAAAAGGGACCATTTAGGGGTTTAAACCAAAAAAAGGGCCATTCCTTGAGTCTCGCATCCACCAAAATAAGTCATTTCTACGGCCCTGTCTATTTAATACTCTTTGTACTGTATTTTTAAAACTTGAAGCGTTTTTTCTCCCAATAAAGGCGATCGCAACCCATTTCGCACTTTGACGTCCATTGCAGTGAAGAATGTTGGAAATAAATGTTTGGAAACTTGAACCATTTCCCTCCTGGAAACTGTTCCCTTCTCCCACCACCATGTTTGCATGAGGTACGTCATCATCAAGCATAGTCTTGCCAATATTTCAACCAACAATTGATAGATGGGTTGGGAGCTGTGGAAGGGTACGTTGAATGGAAATTTTGGCGCTTTCCAAATGAGTGATAACAGGTCCTGTATAGTCTTAATAACTCTGGCCTTGTGAACAATGTATGAAAATGGTATAAGTAGTATTCCGACACCTTTTTCCATGATTGTAGAAGGAGAGCTATGACTACGAGAAGTTGCACTAGAAAAGCTCTAAGCAACAGACTTCGAAATACACGAGCTTGCACACATTAGTAATACATTCGAGTACAAAAGGTTTGAGTGACAGCCTGATAGGAACCCCTGAAACGTGCCGAAAAGTTGCCGCAATGCTTTTTAGGGAGGGGGATCTCGACCAAGATTACACAAAGATCAAATAGTCATATTACTCCAATCAGGTTTAAAATTTACCACATTGGTTTTTTTATCCATATGCCCTAAGGACTCCAAAAGGTATATTTTTGTTAAATTAAGGCTAAACCTTTACTAAAAAAGTTTATAACATATATTTATTTAATCCTATGAGGGCCACAATAATTTGCACCTTTTTATTCAATCGAGCAACTTTTAAACTTGACCCCTGCACCACTGAAAAAAGCCGTTTTAAAAATGATGTTTGCTGTTTTAAAACTTTGTGGGGGACTCCAGACTTCAAGAATGGTACAAACTATACCATTTTTGGAATGGGATACTTGTTAATGTCAATTCCTCATTATTCGTCTATCGAAGGATGTGTCAAATTCTTCATTTTTCGGCTCTCGAATGAATGTTTGAATTCCTCATTCCGAGTACGAAGGAATGTACAACCCTAATGGGAACCCATATGACAGAGACCCTTTTCCGCAGTAAGAAACTCTGTGAATACAAACTATTCCTCATTTTATATATTTGCAAGGGAACATTTTGATCCCATTTGAATCAAAAGTCGGGGGGGCCAGTTTTTAGCGTTGACCCGGAATAGTTCCAAATATTTTCCCCTTTTGACTTATTGATATAGCTGAGACCCCATTGTAACGCAACCGTTTGAGGTCAAAGTTCATGCAGGGGAAATTTGAACTTATTGCAACAAATAATCTACATATTCATAATTTGTCGCTATACGCCCATACTGTGTACACAATTATTACTGAGCAAGGGCACGCTCCGACATGTAAAATGTCTCTAAGGTAATTTTCAGTCACTGTAGGTCTATACTCATGGATTTAAAGAAAATTGGAAGAGTGGAGCTTTGGAACTTCCTCACCTGTGAGGTCAAAGGGGTCTTGGGTCACGTTGGTTAGGCGGGGACATAATTACGCACTACTCCAATCCGAGTGCTGCTTCAATTACGAGCAACCAGTGGTGGAGATTTCTTTCTTTCTGCGTTCTTTCATCACTGTCATTCACGAATGGATAGAAACATCCTCCTGAAAAATGAAATCATGCAGGAATCTCCACCACTGAAAGTATGTATTACAAGCCTTTTCGGTCACAGTGTATTTTTGAAAATTTTAATGTAACAATTTACATATGGGCGAGTTGCATGAAAGAAATAGAGACAACCAAAACCTATCAAGTTTAAACTATGCTTAGCGTCCTTCATATGTTGTCCTTCGGTATTATTGTATGGCTACAAATCCTAGCATGTTAGTTTTTATCACGAGTAGGTTCATTTCTCATAGAATTCCTTAACCGCCTCGAACTTTGACACAAATTCCTAAGGAACAAGTGTACCTAGGACATGGACACTAATGTCTAAGCACTGGTAGTCCGTCCAGGTCGGGCTTGGACATTATTCCCTAAGGATCGATATTCACCTTGGACTTGACACTACTTTCTTAGAATTGTAGTCCACCAAGACATTGACCTAATCCCTAAGGAAAAATATAGTCCCAGCCCTGACAGGGCATTAATCCCTAGAAATGAAGTCCGCACAAACAAACCTGTACAATAATCCCCAAGGACTTATAGTCCACGTCCGGAAATAGGATACTGATCCCTAAGACGCAGTTCCACTCAACATGGCAGGGCATTAATTCCTAAGGACAATAGTCTGCCACCTCAGACATCGCATGGACAATATTCCTAAGGTCTATAGAGTCCAGGTCGGAATTGGACCCTAGTCCCTAAGGAGCGATAGTCCACTCCTGACACGGCATTTAATCCCTAGGTCTAAATATCCCTACTATCGGAATGGACACTATTCTAAGGACTGGTAGTCCATTTCGGACTTGGATATTTATTCCTAATGCCTGATATCCTGCTTCGGACTTATCTTCCCACGCTTAGGACTACCTTCCTATAAATCAAGTCCGGGGGACTATAGTTTCCTAGCTTTGCACACCCCCGGACTATTAAACCAGAACTTAGTGTCTCCGAACTATGGCTACATGGGACTGTATCTCCTGCCACACCGGAACTGCGCGGCCATCTGTGGGGCCCTCCTGTCTAAAACATTACCCAAATATTTACCCTTTATTTACCCATTTACAGTTACACGTTGTTCGGACCTCCCACGACACTGATCAGAGATTCATGCAAATTTATGGTTTTGGTTTTATACGAGAGCTAAACTCACCCGGGTCACATATTTGCTAAGTGTTAGGGAGAACCACTGGGGTACTTATGACGGTTGCTATTCTGACAGGATACAGGGGGTTCTACTGGTTCCAAACTTGTCCGGGTGAGTCCCTCACATTCCTTACGTCTATTGTCCATGCATCGTCAGTAGAGCTCCATGGAAGCCACATCAACTTCGATAACGCTAGAACCAGGTGCACGGGTGGATGCGGAGAAATTATCCCGGAAATTATTTCCTGAGCTAATGACATGTCCTAGTACAAAACGCTCCAAGAGGTTTCATTATGTTCTGATAATGTCCATCATCGTCGGTAGAGCTCCATTGCAAGCAAGCAACATCAACTTCAGCTAACTTCGATAACGCTAAACCGAGGTCGCACGGGTGGATGCGGAGAATTATTTCCTTGAGATAATGAATGTCCATAGTAAAACAACATGCTCCAAGATATTTCATTATGTCCATATCGTCTGTGAGAGCTCCATTGGAAGCACATCAACTTCACTAACGCCAAAGCGCTGAACCAGGTCGCACGGGTGGATGTGGAAAAAATATATTTCTTTGAATAATGAATTTCCCTAGTACCATAAATATACCGGAATTTAAAACCGGTCGGGAATAACATTTCCGTTAAATGTTAATCAGGTGGTCCAGTTCGTCACTGCGCTATACGACAATCCGACGCATTCGTTCATCGGAATGACAGTTTTCCGTAACGGATCGCTCATGTGAGTATAGCTATATTAAAACGTTCGTCTCAGTGGAGAGTTCATTTTACTAACGTGATTTATGGCGTCCTCGGAGGCGTCTAAGGTCAGAATACCTTTCAAACACTAAAAACGAGCCTTGTGCACAATGATCTGATTTTATATATATAACAGATTACTGATTTGTAATTGGTTAGATTTGTATGTCCAAAACAACTTTTCATAAAATCACACTCAATATTTAAGATTACATATATACTTAAGTTGGAACCGAATTTCCATTAATCTCCACAAGAGGCGTTGCAGTTCAACGATGAATAGTCCTCACATCGAAGACTTCAAAATGACAGCGGACAAGTTCATACAATTCCTCAGGTATGATATTCCAAGGTAATCTTCTCAATCCTGAAGGTAATCTTGTCCATCAGTTCAAGACGACAAGGTTTTTTCAATTAAGTCCCTCGATGATACTAAATCCACAGTAATTCATTCTCCACAAGATAATCACACGATTTCTATCTGTCCCAATTTGGAATCCTATTTTTATTCCCCAGCACTTCGTCGGCTTCAAAGATGACAGTAAGAATAATTACAGCACTCTGCTCACATGGCATTATATATCCTGGCACTTTACAGGCTGCTCCTCAAGCAAAGTAAAACTCAGCTATCTTCTAGCTACTTGTTTTCTACTAGTGGATGCTGGCCGAGAGTCCTTCCAGTGTTAGTATTTAACTACTCACAGATAGATTCCCCTTTCTAACCTATTCCTTACACTCATCCGTATGCATACACATAACCTTACACTAGCTGCCAATCGGATCTCATCACCCGAAATACATCACTTCATACTATATAACTCTATGGGGGAAATTCCCAGATCTTGCATGTGTTTTGATCTTTTAAGCATAAACAAGCAGACTCAGTTTACAATTTACAAATTGTGGAATTCCCCACTTCCCATATTGTACAATCTATCTAACAGGTGATCCTGCATAAACAACTCTAGAGAATCCCTTTTCCTCTTTTATAGTAACCAAATACTTTTCCCGTGATAAATCTTTTCTCAAATAAAATTAGAAAATCATATTTAATCAAATTTTGAGGTAATATAACAGTGAGTTGATCGTTACGCTAATCGTCCGTTTTAATATAATTTGTTGCCCTCTCGTTACCGGGTTTATACTATATAGTATATTCGTTTTCCTCCCCTGCTGAGTAAGCCATGCTTGACTTTCGATACTTGCCTTGGTAAATCTCATCCGGACAAACTTAACATTGGTCCTCTTTAGGGTATCAGTAGGTTTCAAACCAGATGTTCGGAACCATACCGCACTGTTTTCCGCGCCGGATTGTGACAAACAGGAGGCAAAATTACCCCACACCAACAAAATTCGCGGGAACCCCAAGTTTTAACTACCACTCGCTAATTTGGTGGCCCTGTCCAAGCCCGGCGACATACCGAATGTAACATCAGCAGTCCCAAGTTTGACCATGACATCCTTTGTGGGCACGTCCATGGGCATTACATGGAGTGGACTTACACCCTCAACATGAACCCCACGAAAGTTTGGTTTGGGGAACCAACCACCCCCGGATGATTCATGGACCAAATTTTGCCTTCAATTAGGACTTTGCAAATTGAAGCTGATTTTGCTTTTCCTCTTTTGTTGTCCTAAAAACCTTCGGTACGTTTTATACAAACTCAATGCAATTAAAAGAAATGTTCGTCCTAATCGGTCATAACATTTTGTCTCCACCTTACAATCACAAATTAAATATGAACAGAATGACATTAACCTTTTTAAATATTCAATATTTGAACAAAATAAATGACTACATGTAGGGTAGAAAGGTCCATGTTCCATTCATGTCATGTCTGCTATCTCCTGCGGTAACCTTCCCCTCTTTCGCGCTTCATTTTTAGCTTATCACCTTCTACAGGCAACTAGTTTTTGTTGGGAACCCACGGAAATAAGTTGGCATATTCAGCCACTTAATGGTTAACACCACTACTCACTTGTACACATAGTCTATGGGAAAAATGGCAACTTGAGCATGTTTTGTTTTCACATTTAAACTCTCACACTAAGGATAAACACATCACCCAAATTACACAATCTGAAATCACCAATAACCAAATTTTGATCATTGAATAACCGGAAAAAAAAAATTTAGTTACGAATCACCAAACTTGCCGATGTCAGACCGTCAACCCAAGATTCTCTATAGTCGCCAAAGCTAGTAATTTGCAAATCGATGTGAAATTGATGACGCGGAGTAAACTTCATCAAAGTCACTGTGCAAATGCCGTGTTTAGTTGATAAAACTACCAGTCTACACATTAAATAATGATATTTCATCACTTCTTACTATAACTAGGGCCTTTTCAGACTTTTAAAGCACTTTTTTCCCGATGCCATGCAAGAAGAGTCCCATCCAAATTTTTGTATCCTTACGGCAGCCAGGTTAGTGGTGTAATACCTATATCTACACAATTGGCTCTGAAATTAGTTAAAATTCCCATGAAATTAGACATTGACCATTTTTGCCTCACATTTCATTCAAAAATACTTTAAAAATTAAACTCCATTACGATGACAGGTTGGCTACTTGCTTACTGCTACCTCCAAATTCCTGTTTGTGTTTGTATATAGACGAACTGGCTATCCACTGATAGCTGTCCAAATGTCGAAGGGAATCAAAACTGATTTCTTTGGTACTCATAGAAATATGCAATAAATATAAATAAAATATGTCTTAAACGTATCAGGGAAACAGTCCGAACGGTCCTTTTGGCATTTAAACTACATAGACTTTATAGTGATATACTCCTGATGAAGAGCCCTCATGACAAGAAATCTGTAATATACATGCACAAGCTTAATCTTGATCGAATACCGGGGTCAATGTACTTTTTTGGAAGGAAAACATGGCTTTTTTGCAGCCAGGCTGTGGTAACCAGGATGTGCCCACTCAGCGATTCAGCAATTCACCCGCGGGGGGGGGGGGGGGGGGGGGGCTCATATGAAATGGATGGCACATTCAAACCCAAGGGAATTCGGTGACTAAACATGGCAAATATGGGGTCTTTGGGTGAGAGACAGCCAAATTTCCCATAAATATAGGTTTATTTATGGCACAAATTTGCTAATTTTTTTTAAAACATGGGGTCCACTTGGTGAGATTTTGGCCAAGTTTCTAAAAAGGAGGTGTCTTTGTGGGAAATGTTTCCCCCAAAATAGGGGCCTTTGGGTGACAGTGGAAAAAGTTGTCAAAAATAATGACATTTTTTTTTGGGTGACGATTATGCTTAAAACGACCGGGGTCCTAACAGCAATTACATGTGCAGCGCCCCTTCCCAACTAATGTGATGCCCCCCGCCCACCCCCCACGGTCTGGACAAGCAAAAGCAAGCTATCTTTTATAGTTATGCTGGCCACCACAGTTTGTTCACTATTTGGCTTAAACATTTCCAGGATGTGGGATGGTCCTAGAGGGACTAAGCACCTTTATGTCCCAACCTTTTCACTGGTATTCTTTATGTTGCAATATCTAATACGTATATTTTTAATTCTGTTAATCCTGGGGCAATATATTCTTGAATTGTCCGTTTTATGCTGTTTGTGTACCAGTGATGAAGTTAATAAATAAAATAAAAAAAAAAGTCCACACAATTTATTCTTTGAGGCTGCCGATTTCGTCGGATGGTGGTGGCACATGCCAAATACCATGCAAAATCTTACTACTACTCACCTACCTAAATAAAAAGGAATTAGGTCCCAATGCAAATGCATGTACCGATAAAATGAAAAAAATCAACGGGGCAACACTTACTTACAATATCGTATTCATTAAAGACTGAGGTTTGAAAGGTCAAAACTTCAGAAAAAATTAGACCGACATATGATCACTGGCTGTCCCTATATGGCTAAATCCTGGCTTATCGACTTGGTTTTAGTCCTGTTGTTTGTGTGATTACTGAATATGTCTCCTTAGTACTTCTATTTTGTATCGTTTGTCCGATTTTGCCGATAAAAATAATAT
>JAMKCH010033128.1:0-38763 GCA_023653785.1 Ophioderma brevispina
TCCTCACTTGGAGGATCACCTGTATATTACCTATACACCGGTGGATGTTTGTTTGATGAAAAAGGAGCGAAATTGTCAATTGACACATTACATAAATAATTTGACACCAAAAAAGGGGTTTTTAGCGAGCCGGGGAAAACTGAAGCGGGTGGGAACCACCCCCCCCCCCCCCTCGGTTAGACGAGGGTTAATACATTTTGGATGCCTCATTTCCTCACAATTTAGGAGTAACCGTTCTGAACAGGATGTTATACAACGAAATTGAAAACAGGTAAAAAATAAAATACGTCTAGGCATTACAGCATGAAAAAAAAAATGAAACTAAAGTTGTCTTTTTAACAATTTAATATTTTTATTTTGGGGTATAAAGTGCTGAATTTTGAATACGAACTTTTAAATATTACCATGATGAATCAATAATTTAAATAATTTCGAAAAACATTGGTATGAGTTAATTTCTCCAAATACGTGTTAACCTGCTTTTTGTATATTTTAATTCAAAAATACTGAAAACTCCTAAGCTGATAACCACGAGAAATGCTGCCAAAGCGAGTATTGTACAAGATCCTGCAAACCCCACGTTGTTTGCTTATCACACATGCGAGTGCTAGGCCGCAGAAATTGCTAAAACAACCCAGATGTGTTTGTTATTATTTGACCAATACTAAAAGCACTAATTTACATGCACTCAAAGAAATGTCCGGTTCATCCTGATGTAAGACATCATGAAATTAGCCTAGCATGAAATTTCTATAAGAGGATCACAGGCATTACAAGGATTGTACAGCTTTATTCCGGAAAAGAGTCTTTACTCTAGTCTAACTCATGAATATCTTAACCAAGGGGACCACACCAAATGTCCTATTCAAGTTAAACACGAGGATTTCCAGAAAATGCGACCCAATTTGCGTTCGAAAACCGCGATTAGAATTATTACCCATTATTATGAAAAGTCCATAAACATGAATCAAAAAAATAAAACCACCAACCGTGATGAAAACTGCTGGCAACACCAACTGCGATCATTTCAACCTTTAGGTTAACAACATACAAAAAATCAACTACCCGCCTAATTTAAAAATCTGCAGTCATTGTTTCCACTTATTCATACCCATGCCACCACACCACCACCTCTGAACAAGCTAGTGCCTGTCAAAGCCAAGGTTGGCTGTTTAACTTCTGTTTAAGATAGAATGAGTACCCAGTGTATTTAATCACACTTCGTGAAATAAGGCAACACGCCATCTGTATGGTATATAGTATTGTCTGGGGTGCCACAACAGCAAAATCAAAGCTGGTGCTTCTCTATTGGGCCTTTAAGACAGCCAGGCAGTGAAAAATTCGGGGTTTTTTTGGTTCCTAACAATCCTTCCAAGGGCACACTTAGAGAACTTTTTTATCCTCATAAATCTCCGGATGTCAGGTGTATGGTATGTTATAGTAGAGGATGGTTTAAAAGCGATCCAATAATGCATTGCAAACAGCTATATTTTACTATGAGGGATACAAACATGCGAAATCTTCGCTTTCTATACTTAAAAAAATAGCAAGAAAATTAAAGTGGATTTGGTGCGTTGGGAATATGCTATTTGACTTCATGCAAAATTGTCAATCTTTCAATTTTTCAACCCAATTATATAGGTACTATACACCGTTCGATCCTAAGGATTTCAGATTAAATAAAGTGAATGTTTTAACACATACCTATCAGCGCCGTTTAGCTGATTCAATAGAATAATAAGTTCATTAGCTTACAATTGCATACTGCAGTCTTTTTACAACTTTTATCTCATACACAGGCACCACCACACCACCTCTGAATAAGGACATTAGTGCATGTAAAGCCAGGTGGCGTTGAACTTTCTGTTTAAGATTAGAATGATTACCGTGTATTATCACACTTCCAGTGAATAAGGCAAAAAACGCCCATCTTTAGGTAATAGTATTTTCTGTGGTGACCAGGAAAATCCAAAGCTTGCTTCTCTATTGGGCTATTAAGACAGCACGGCAAGTTGAAAAAAGTTCGGTTTTTGTTTCCTACAATCCTTCCAAGGGCCCACTTAGAGACTTTTTATCCTATAAATCTCCTGAGGTCCTGTGATGGGATGTTATATGTAGAGGATGGTTTATAAACGATCCCAATAATGCATGGCAACCGCTTATATTTTACGTGAGAGGGATACAAAACATGGAAATCTTCGCTTTCTATACTAAAATAGCAAAGCAAATTTAAGTGGATTTTTGTGCGTGGGAATAGCTATTTGACTTCATGCAAAATTGTCAATTTTTCATTTTTATAAACCACAATATATCGGTTACTATTACATCCGATTCGATCCAAGGATGTCAGATTCAATTAATAGGAATGATAACACCATACTATCAGTAGCATTTAGCATGATCAAATAGAATAAATAAGTAGATATTAGCTTACAATTGCATTCATGTGTTTATAAAAATCTAGTCAAAAAATGCTTCCAAAAACTCACACTACCTGAAGTTTTTTAGTTTTAGTTCAATCTAGCTATAAATTATAATGTCCAAACTTATGATAAGTCACAGCTGACTGCATATACTGGTCTGTGATATTATTGTTGTGGGGGCCACTTGATTCATAGGTGGATATGATGCGTTAAAAGAAAACGCGTAAACAGGGGGTCTTCTTTTTTCCAACAGGCGATGTACGCGCGTACATTGATTTCGGGTGTCAAAAAACAGCAAAAAAATATGGAAAAAAGGGTATGGTTTTTTTCGTAAACCCCGAAATGGTGATGTACGCGAGATCGAAATATAAAATATTGTAATTTGGCGTAAAGCAACGAGCAAAGCCAGATAATAAGGGTGATTACTATCACGCATGCATTGCCTTACTTGTTTTTTAAGGTAGCAAAAAAACTGACAAAGACTTGTTTATGGTAGCACAACAGACGAAAATGCTTGTGTAGGGTACGGGTTTTTAGTCGGATGGAAATATTCTCGTTTAGGGTGCATTTCGGAAGTCCTGTTCACGCCTCATATCCACCATTATGAAGACAACTGCCCCCCCCCCCCCCCGGGATGGGGTTGATTCTGCATAAAAGACACTCTGTCTGTAAATCGACAAAAATTATAAACCACAGCGAGTTGAAAATTTTGTAATATAGCTATAAACAAAACGGTTAGAGTAAGGAAAATCAAGAAGTGTATCCCCATCCCGAGTGAACAGTTTTATCTTTAAGGGGGCATTTCGTGAACCACAACTATCGTTTGGGAGGTTATGTTGTTTTTATATCATCTGAACCGTTGAGACTTAGTAATCCACGGGTACCTAATCTTACGTGAAAATTCGGTATCGTATCTGTAAGAATTTTTGGTATTTTCTGTCGTAAACTGACAGCAATTACAGTACAGTGGCTATGGGACCGGAGAAACAAGACAATTGCTTCTTAACACAAAACCCAAGATCGGGAGCAACTCAAATTTTTGTTGACATATAGTGAACAATTAATAAAAGCAAAGGTGGGAATCACGAAAGCACTTTATCTAAATCTGTATGCACTTATGATTAGTTTTTACCTAACAAGTTAATTCGTTTGAAGAAAATTACGACACCTATTATTGAACTCACAGAAACAGATTTTTCCCTTCGATGGCCAGGACGTCGTATCTAAAAAGCGCTATTTCTATCCGTTAAGATGGTTTATTTGTTGTTTTCAAACTAACCCATTAAGTTTAAGTTTATTCATCTAAATAAAAATTTCCAAGTCCTGCAATGAATTTTCTAGTTTTGACGAAGAGCATTATCAATTAGGTGTTAACAGTTACGCATAGTTATCATAGTGTTATGCTTATTGAAAAGAATGAAAAGTAAGGAAAGGGCTATTTAGATAAAGAAGAAGTTAACATGAGTGAGAGGAAAGGAATAGTTATCCAGGGGTGCAAAATGCGTAGTATTTGCTTACCACCAAGTGAAAAAGCCCCATTGTAGATCCCAGATTATCACACTTGCAGCGGACGCTCACGGGCAACCCACACCGCCTTATGTGAAAAAAAAGTAAACCGATTCCATACCAGAATACATTGCGAATTGCAATGGTTCGAACACCCTGAATTCTACACAGGATAGAGAGTCTGAGTCGCCCGATTGAAACAACAGGGCCCAAATTCATAAAACCTTACTAAGTCTAGTTGGCAACTAAACTGGGACTTAGTTGCCAACTAAGCCCCAGTTTTGATTACTAGTTGAACTTCAAAAACCTTACTAGTGCTAGTTGCATTCTAAGAATTTAGAGAGTAAATTTAGAGAGTTGGTCAAAAGAACTCTAATCACTAGTAGTTGGCAACTAAATCAGTGAAGAAAACAATAGATTATTATTATATTTCTGTAATATTTTACAAGACATGAACACTGAAATTACTTCCACAATATTGCTTTAGTTATGAGTGAATTTAAATAAAAACAATGATCTATATATATATAGCATTGATTAAAAAATGGGAGGTAAAGTTTGTCTTACAATTTTCAATTTTGCATTAAATAATGCCGTAATAGCATCAGTTAAAAAGGGAAAGGATGAACTTGTATAAATACAGGCCCCCAAAAATAATCGCTATATATTTGAATGAAAACAAATTATCAAACCTTACCTGATAATTTAAAAATTGTTCTTGGTACTAAAATTTATATAATGTTTGCTTACAGTACCAAATATGAGCTTTATGATATCGTTGACATTTATGAGCGTAAGAATAGATTCTGCGAGTAGAAAATAGTCAACATCACATTTTCAAAAGCAGAGTAAGTATTACAGAAGAATTAAAGAAATTTCTTTAATATTTCTTTCAGGGCTGAAGTACGCTTCTGTTTGTCAACTCTCGAATAAAATATAGTATAGGGTTGCTCATGTGTGTAGAGGCCTATATATACGGAACCCACTCCCAATTATATTGGCATCATTTTGATTCATGGTTCACAGGTTAATCAAAGCATAAATGCTCTGAGATGAAAAACAGCCTCCAAACACAAAAGGGTAGGTAGTCATTTATGTATTGAATTTACATTCCCACACTGCAACCTAGGACATTCCGCCCGAAAGCACCCAATTCTGTAACAAAAGATTGAGCTAGTGGCAACTAGATTTTCCAGTATGTAACTAGTTAGCACAAAAGTATTTCGTAAGGTTTTATGAATTTCAAATTTAGTTGTCACCTCTGTAGTTGCATACTAGGGATTTTAGAATCTTACCAGGCCTTAGTTGCCAGCTAAACTAGCAAGGTTTTATGAATTTGGGCCAGGAAGTTTCCTTTCGACTAAGCAATATGGCGGGGAAGTTAAAGGAATTGTATAACAATAGAACATCTGTGTGAGCTATGGGCACCAGCAGGGGTATGCATTGATTCCGCCATATTGCTTAAGGTCGAAAAGCAACTTCCGTGTTGTTTCACTCGGCGACAATTCAAGTGTCAGGGGGCAGCCCGCTATCCATGTGTAGAGGTCATTGGTTCGAAATAACCGGGACCTCATGTCTGATAGACATAAGGAGATAGTCCTAAGATATAGGACCCTTTCATGTTTTTGGTAGCATCCCGGCACTATATGCACCATGTTATTAATACCTATACGCCTTAAAAGGCCCAGAGTCCGATGCTATAGCATCGTCTCCAGGGAACCATATACTGGAAGTGTCTAAAGATTGGCATACAGAAAGCTACCTTTTTTTCTCATTTACCCTGTGAAATCTTAGGGCTAAAGAGGTTTGGTTATTTTGTGACCCCATGTCAGATCTGACTATCGGACGCGGCCTATTAGGGTTTTATAATGCAATTGTAGCTCGTTGTATTTTTGGTATTTTTGCCAAGGGGAATTTATCCCGTTTACAATTTAGACTTGGACGGTACGCGGTATCGATCTATCTGGTGGTCCGTTATTTTATGATCGCTTTGAAATAAGCTATTTCTGCACATACGGCGTATAAAACAACACGGACAGTAGTCGTGATGAAATATGAATAGGAATTTGATTTTACAGATTCGACGCGGGTAAACCCAAAACCTCCCATTCAAAGGTTATAGTTGTCACTTTCTCCCTATGGGTGACTATCGGGGAGTCAAAAGGATTCAGCTAGTCTGTTTGTGTGTGTGTGGTGGGTATGTGTTGTGTGTGGTGTGGGTGTGTTTGTGTGTGTGTGGTGTGTGTGGGTGTTGACGTGGAGAGGGGGAGGACATGCCATACTAACAGCAACTGTGAATTCAAATCAGCATCAAATGCGTCGGCGCGCGCAACGGATAGCTAGTTTATTTCAGAGACAAATGATAGTATGGCGCTCTTACTCGTATCGGACGGAAGACAGGCCTGGACGAAGACTCGACTAAAGGTGAAGCAGCCAAGTCAATAATTTAACGAACGCGGGAGTTCCTTATCGGGAATTCCGGAAAAAAATATGGGAACGCAAACATTGAAAATTAGAAAAGGATGTCATATAGTTGAAATCATTGCTAATTTTAGTATTCGGGTCACAACCAATCCAGCGTCTGCGGTTACCTCGGTCTGCATGGCTGCCGCGTTGTGAGCGATTTGTAAAATAGGACACGCTGAGAAAAAAATAAGTTCCGTTGTACCTCGAAACATCATAAGCTGGTTATCTGCCGGCAGAACAGGAATTGTACGGCAATTATTGTACTTGTTTGCCATATGTTTTCTGAGCACCATCAGGATAGCTGTACCTGGTATCAATAATTGCCTAGCAACTAGAACCCTTGCCTACCCGCCTGAGCTTGCATGACTTTGAAACTGTTTGAGGTTATGTTACACATTTTCCTGGGGGGAATGGCAGATTATTTGGCTCACGTGTCACAACACGTACGCAATACGTGAACAAAATCGCGCTCATATAAATACCCAGTAAATCAATTGTAATGCTTTGAAAAGCCAAAAGGTTTCGCCTACATTTATATGGTCCTTCGCCAGAATGAAACAAGTCTTGCGACTTATTTTATCCATCACTATTAGTGGCACTTCGGCACCTGAAGTGATCGGCATCACGTGGAGCCTCACCTCAGCACCTCACGACGTAGGTTATCTCCTCCGGGGATCATTGTAAGCACTCTTAGGGGATGGTTTCACGGCAGTCCCAAGAATTTTGCACGTGAGAAAACGGGCAGCCGTGAACCTGTTTGTTAGTAACTCGACTACACCTCTCCCTTTGGGGAATATTAGTCTTGCCGAAGCTCGCTCAACCCGAAAAGGCTCCCATGGATATCTATAGACTGCTGGTAACCACTCTTATAAAGAGCCATCGTCTTGTTGAGTTCATTCTGTGGTGTCAGGTTTTACACATGGGGGGGGATTGCCAGAATGTTCGTTACAGATTTGGGATTGGTTGCCGAGCTCATGTAGAGCTCTATGCGAAAAAAATCCCTTAACGGCGTCTGTTAACACTAGTCTAACTGAGCATTTTTTGTAACAAAACTTCCCCGA
Organism: Ophioderma brevispina; assembly: GCA_023653785.1. Lineage (NCBI taxonomy): Eukaryota > Metazoa > Echinodermata > Ophiuroidea > Amphilepidida > Ophiodermatidae > Ophioderma > Ophioderma brevispina. The sequence goes on from JAMKCH010033128.1 coordinate 7,457, forward strand.
CGGGGGGGGGGGGGGTGTTACCACCCCCCCCCTGTTGTGCGATCTTCGTTACTGAAAAACCGATTCCTGTAAATTTGGTACAAAGGATAGCTTAGAGTTTCCTCTTTCCAATGGTACCCAAAATAAGTACTAACTATCCCCATTATGCAGTCACCATGACGGTCATATGTTGAGGAAAGTACGAGAAAATACTGAATTATAGGGTGGATGGAAAATTGTATTTTCAGCAATTTTAGCGATCAAACACCTTATTAAGCCTCTGAAAAAGGCTGTGGTTATTATATAAAAAACTAGTCATTTCCCATAAGAGAGTCAAAAACCGCATGAAATTCTGATTTCCTAAACCGTTTTAGAGAAAATTGTTTTTCACTGTGTGTGTCTATGGAAAATGGCAGTGTTTGCTGACATGCGAACTTTATGAGTCATTGTGACGTAATGTTAGGCATGTTGGTACTCATTTTGGTATCAATGGAAAGAGGAGGCACCTAGCTATCATTGGTACCAAACTAGTGTTGTGATTTACGGTGTTGCAGTTAGGCATGTTTGGTACTCTCTTCGGAGGGGGAGGGGGGGTGGTTAACCAAACCCCTTTATCCATCACTTTGGGATCAACCTGTATCTTACCTATTTACCCCGGAGGATGTTGTTTGGATGAAAAGGAGCGGAACTGTCAATTGACAATTACGTCAAATAATTTGGACACCAAAAAAGGGGGTTTTAGCACGCCGGGAAAAAAACTATTGAGGGGGGGCTGGTAACCACCCCCCCCCCTTCGGTAGACGAGGGTTAATATGCCTTGATTTATCCAAAACCGCTTGATGAATTTCCTTCAATTTTGACATCCTGCAAAAAGACATTTTAGCAATTTTCTTCTGCGAAATTTCTTTAGTAGAGACAATGGAGACAAATGCATTTGAAAATTCAAATTTTCGCGCAATTTCAAAAACTCTGGACATGCAAGACGTATCGGTCAGGTGGGGGGTCGGATTTGGCATTGTGTGTGTAAACAACCCGCTTACGGCAGCAGTTAGCACCTCCATATGAATACCCAAGTAAACAATCTATATAGATTCTATGGTGAAAAGGGCTCACGATCATACGGTCATGTTTCTGTCATAAACTGTGCGAAAAAAAACGGTTTGCGCAAAAAAGTCAACACCCATATAAAAACGAATCCTGTACGTTAACTTCACGAAAAACAATGCGCTCAAAACAAATGACAAATCAGGTCTGGAAAGGAATTTGATCAAAAATGTGGTTCTACACATGAGCCAGGTCCTGTCAATACGTAGGGTATACGTTGTGTTGCATGAGCGCGGTATTCTCATATGCGTTTGTATACGTTTGTGCTAGGATCCTTGGGGAGTCGATAAGCGTGGTTTAGGACCCAAATACATGAGAATGAGACTAAATTGAATAAAAGACGTTCTAGCAGGCTAGGGATTTTTGAAATGGGCGCGAAAATGCATTTTTCTCCAGATTTCGTTACGAACTAAAAAGTCGAGAACCAAAACTGATAAAAATGACGTATGGTATTGGTAAAAATTGAAGGCCCATCAAGCGAATTTGGAGAAAGAATCCATCAGGCATTAAGCCGATTTAGGGATTTTTCCATAGCGCTCCACAGGAGCCTAGCAACCTTCAAAATCAAACTCTATGTATTGAACATCAGGCGTCCTTCCCCCTGAACATTTTCAGTGTAGGAAAGGAACATGAAAACGTCGTTGAACAAGACTAATGCAAATGCAAGCTGGCGCGGACACGCAATTTTCCCGGAATCCACGATAGTAACTCCCGCGCGATGCATTGACTTAGTCTTCTTGGTGGTCTGTTCAAACAATAAATTTCTGGGTAGTTTGAACGTTGTACGTGTTGAAGAGGAGAATAACATTAATAGTTATCGCCAATCCCTACACATTTATTACTGGTATTACCGATTAGGCTGTGTCAGATCTGTTATGTCAGATTATGGTCAGATCTGACATGGAGGTCACAAAATGACCAAAACCGGGGCTCACGGATGTTTGGTTTGGATGTTATGACGGAATCAACTGCCATTTTTACGACCAATCTTAATTTTACACAGCACTCTACGGGGGAGCCAAAATCACCTTTTTAGCTCCACTTCAAAACGGGTTTGAACTATCTGCGCGCAAACTTTACACCCACGCATGCGCGGGTTTCCGACACGCGGAGCCGCCCCAACGCACCTCACTCTGACTCCTTGACCCTTCTCCTTCAAAGGGTACCTTCTGTTGATTTTCCTCTATTTCCCCTCCACCACACTACGATACTCATACACGTTACTTTAGGAGCAGACTATAACCCCCGCCACGAGAGTCGACTTATGGGAGTGAGTACGTCTACCCCAACCACCTATTTCACGAATAGGCTGCTGACCTTCTTTTTCTGGTAACCTGGCACCCTCCTTTATCATTGAGGGGCCCACGCCTTAGGACTCTCCCTAATGTGTGTCTTCCGCCCGTATCTTGTCTACTAGGGCCCCAACCTTTCAACGGTTCCTGAGGTCCCCCCTTTTTCAACTGCTCCATCTCCGTTGAAAGCTTATGCATTATCTGTCCCTCTATGGTCAGAGGACTTCCAGCCAAAGTCTCCACGAGTTCCCCCCCCCACTTCGCCCCCCCCAATGACACGCCCCTTTACCCCACCAGTTTTACACATATGACACTACAATGGTACAAACCACCGCCCTCTCTAATCTTGGCCAGCGAGTCATATCAGTTATCTAAAAGCTAGTCTGGATACTTATATTACCACTCTGCACATATGGCTGAGGGATATAAGGTTATATTCTGCTTATGTTAATTGATGTCTACTTACCGAGCCAATCGGTAATAGGTTCACGGTCACTGGCCATATGTGGCCTCGGACCATTTGTGTTCCATGCATGATAACTTTGCAAGTGCCGACTGCCACCCACACTACGCCTGTTACTTTCTCCCGCCTTAACCGCTTCGTTTCTTATTTTTGCACATCGGAAACTCTTTGTTGGTCTTTTTCAACCCAATTCACCCGTATTTTGGCGCCATATCTCCGCTCGCAGCTTTTGCACTTCTAAGATCGTCTCATAAATGGTAATCTCTTGACTTCCTGTCCCTTTTTTTACCCTCTCGATTTTTCCTTTCTTCCCTATCCTCCCCTTCCCTGCCTCCTTTGGAGTGGTTCCTCCAACCCCCCTCCCACTTTGTGGACCTCTTTTTTATCTTTTTGATCTCGTTATTGCCTATCCGATTTCAGCCCTACTGGTCTAGGTCTTCCATTTACCTTGAGTCGGCACCTTCGGCACCGACCCGATCGCCTTAATATCCCGTGTGTGCTTCCCTGGTTTGTGTATTCCCCGTGCTTTGCTCATTGCCCACCGTCGACCCCCATTGGCGCGTCGTGCTTAAACTCCCCCTCGCCATGCGCTAACCTGTTTGTGGATTCGTTGTGCGTACTATCTCCTTTGATTGATCGATTAATGGGAGCCACGGCCCCACCATCTCAGATGTCACACCAGCTCCTCCGACTCGCATAGATTACGTGTTACTTTGCGCCTGGTCTTCCCTCCTCGACCCCCGCTCCTAGCATAACCACGCTTGCCAATGGCCGTCACCCAGCTTGGAACACCTCCACCCGGTTCAGACCCAAGGATTCCCTCTCTCGCTCCCCATGCCCCACGGCCCCCCAACCCCCATCATGGCCGCTCCAGCGTTTCCTACACAACCACACGACGACAGCGTTCCAAAGTTGCCCCGTTATTTGGTAAATTAACCTAGATCACCTGCCTCCCCCTCCCCCCCCCTCTTACTTTATAGTCATTCGTTGATTTATTTGTTCTGTCGCCTCGTATTTCTGTTCATGCATCCATTACGAACTCGATCGCGCACGTACCCTCGATTACTAGATACTACGGTCGTGTCTTGTCACCATACGTCTTGGTGTTTTTTTTGCTTTCGCCGCTCACCTGGCCATTCAACATTGTGTAATTTGCACCTACAATTGCCTACCTCTATCCCCGGTAGAGGATCACTACATAAACCCATTACTTACGGCCGTTCTTTGTTCGATCTGTTGCAATCATTTACTTACTGTATTGTGGTGTTTTTCGTTATCCACGCTAGGCCAGACACTGTCCCTGTGCGATAGGTATCCTAACCATGACGCTGGTACCCCAAGCCCCGTGCTCTGGCTACCCTTACCTATAATGAGTTGTGCATGGATAGAAGTCCGCAAATCCCCTCTATAGCATCTGATATGCACCCAACGTCTCGGCACATCGTTCCTTTAAACTGCGAGTAGAGAAACCCACGGACACAGGTCATCCTCTTTGGCAGGAGTTTGTGTCAGAGCACCCAGCCCGATACACAGCGCGAACGTTTGTATTAACTGCGCCAGGATCGTTGATCCATGGTTTTGTATGTGCTAGTATTATTTTACGATCTGTTTGTCTTGTGTATCAGGCTGACACTTCTTCTGGTGCCAGACCCACGAGCCCGACCAGTTTTACACGCAGCGCCGCACCAACAAGCCCCCCACCAAACAGTTATTTCCCCGTCCTCATATCATATGTTTCTAGTTTCGAATTCCCAGCTTGATTTTAGTTAGTGTAACTTGACCGTCTCGCACTAATCTTGTACCCTGCCCTTATAGTCTGGTTTTGCCATAGAAAAGCTGTTTTCATTTTCTTTAGCCACGACGAAAAATTCTCTCAACATCTTCGTGATCTTCTTGCATAACGCCTTCGACTTATTCAATTGAATCTAATATCCTGGTGGCATTTGATATGTGTTACATACGCGGGAACACACACCGGCCGTGTCTATCCGAACAAATAGTTCAGGGCGTGGCTTGTTTTTTAATTATATTGATGAGAAAAGTGCTCAGTTGGACAAGCGCTCTGCCTTCTGAATCGCTTCCGACCGCCGTTCCAGAGAGAGGAATAAAACACGCGGAGAAAAAGGAGAAAGGTCAATGTTGAATAACTACCTGGAGTTTAATATTGGTGATGGGCCGATATTTCGATTAAAAGGTATCCAACGCCGGAGACAGTAAACCCGACTAAAATGGCGGCACGAAGACATATCTGATAAAAACAAAATCAGGGCAATTAATATACCTCGAAATGGGAATAAAGCGAAATGCGAATTCGTTAACACAAAATAAGCATTGTATATTACAGTTCCTATTTTTTTCATGATCTCGGTTTAGTTATGTTCCCCCCAAATTCGGAAATGACTGAATCTATGGCCATGATTAAATACCGCCAAAACAAGAAAACAAAACCCATTCGGTTACAATAGTTCGGAAAAATTTTGTTTTTAAGGAATTACATGCTGGAAAAATAAAGCTTCTTCGTATTCTAGGTCTAGTTTTACTTTATAAATGTGCAAAGTGTGGTAAAGGTCATATTTATAGGGAGAATCACAAAAGAGGGTGAAATTTTTTGCATTTTATCGCAAGTCATTCCTTTCTTTTAAAATAGACCATTTTAATTTGATGATTTTTCATATCCTAACACAAATCATGGATTTTTTAAAAAAAAAAAAAAAAAAAAAAAAAAATTATTGCCAAAAAAAAATGTATATCGTATAAAGTGGCTTTCGTAGAATTGTTATTTTAGGAAAGCATGACACAAAATATTCCCATCATTATGACATCAGTGGGGCCTACATTGATATTTAGAGAATAGACACAAAACATTTCCCCCAACCATTATGACATTCAGTGGATCCTACAATGATAATTTAGGGAGAAATGACACAAACATTCCCATCCATCATTGAAATTCAGTGGGTTCTACAATGATATTTAGGAAGATGTGACCCCAAAAACATTCCCATCCATAGGACATTCAGTGGGTCCTTCCTACAATGATATTTCTGAACGATATACAACAAAAAATTCCCATCCATTATGGCATTCAGTGGGTCCTACAATGATATTTAGGGAAGAAAAACACAACCATTCCATAAATTGAACAGTGGGTCGTACATTGGTATTTAGGAAGATATAACACAAAAACATTACAATAATGAGACATCAGTAGGTGTACATTGATATTAGAAAGATGTGAATATTTCCGACCATGATGAATTAAGTGGGTGTTACTTCGATACTTATGAAATCTGGCAAAAACATTTGCATCAACTTTGACATTCAGTGGGTCCTACAATGATATTTAGGTGATATGAAACAACCATGCCCATCTATTGGGACATTCAGGGGCTCCTACATTGCTATTGACGGAAGATGTGACACAAAACATTCCAATACAAGTGTACATTCTGTAGGTTCCTAGATTGATATTTATGAAGATCTGACACAAACATTTCAATTGATTTTGACATGTCAGCGGGTTCTACATTGATATTCAGGAAGGTAATACAATCCGTTAGCATGCAGGGAAGCCTACACTACCATGTAGATAAGATATGATACAAACCATCCCATCCATTCTGAATCACAGCCCTAAAAGATTGTTTGTTCATTTGTTCATTGGGTTGTGTCTGTCTGCTGTAGTCTGTCCTGTTGTATGTCTTTAGTTGATCTCTCTTTCCAATGAAATTTCAATATCACTGCTAAATTAGTTTTATATATCAGAGTTAAGATCATTCTTACTGTTTTCTGTCGACGATTATGGCCCACGAGAGGCCCCCGTAACCAAGTGCGTAAACTCCGAGGTTACGAAATGAAAAAAATGCCTTCAGGCATTGGCTAGGTCAAACTGAAAACCAAGAAAGAACCTAAATGACAATAATAATGAATGGCATTTGAACATAGGCAAATTACTTGCACAAGTGACAACCGAACAGTATTCAGTGACGAACACACACATCAGTCATTATTCATTCATCATTCATTCATTCACTCATGCATTCATTCACCATTCATTCAGTCATTTCATTCATTCATTCATTCATTCAATTCATTCATTCATTCATCATAATTCATACATTCATACATTCATACATTAATACAATATACAATGAGGCCATATTTCCTAAAACGGATTCAAGCAATCTGTGGTATATTTTCAAAATCATTTAGAATGCTCCACTGGCTTGGTTTATCTGTCTTTAAGTTGCTTTTTTTTAAGGCAATGGTTGTTGTAAGAGCTCATTTTGGCTTTAAAAAGAAAACAATCATAAGTTACAGAGATCCTTTTTGTAATTGATGTCTTACTGCTTTCGTTTTGGTCCCGGTGATTACAAATTGAAGTCCTAAGACCTACAATCAACATCGATCATCTCTCTTAGACGGAGGAACTTGCAATGCAAATACAAAACACGTATTTTTACTTGCTTTAAGACATATAACCGAGTGTTTTTTATGACGACTATGTGTAAGTGAGACCACAGAAAATGACGATATGGTCGTTGCAACAATGATGACGATTCTATGATGCATATAAACTATTAAATCACCGGTTGACTACTGCGTAAAATAGAAAAGAAGCGGGAAGAAAATCGACTATTTGGCAGCATGTGAAAAGAAGCCAAACTGTGAATCACAGGCATATGAAACAACACACCCTAAGCACCTACTTTCAGGGACGTACGCAGGATTTATTTTGTCGGCCGTGCGGGACTTCGAAAAAGTGGACTTTTTTCCCAAAAAAAGGTCCTTTTTTGGACTTTTTGAACATTTCATCACCAAAAAGTGGACTTTCTTGTCAAAACTCCTCTAAATTTTTGACCTTTTTATCAACAAATTCAGCAAAAAGTGGACCTTTTGCCCTTTTCGTGAGGGGGGGGGGATGCGACCGCACCCCCGCACCCTTCCTGCGTACGGACCTGCCTACTTTACAAAGTCCCCTAATTCTAAACAATGTATATACGTGCGTACATCGCCTGATTTCTAAAAAACACTCACAATTTTTGGACACGAGCATAAGACCTTTCTTGGAATGCAAGTGCTCCCTTGGGTCGCTCTTTGTATTCTCCATTGTTTCATTCAGACATCACTTTCTTTCAGCATGATCTCCAATAGTCTCGTTACTGTTTATTTACATGCAAGCTATAGTAGGTTTCAAAATGAGTGAGAGCTCATTAAAAGTTGTAAAACGTCTTCCATTCTCCATATGAGGTAAGAGGATTAATTTATTTATATGGCCACCCAACCTCATACAAGAGATTAGCGCAAAGCCGATTATGGGTTCCTTGACATCCCGGCCAACCATGGCATTAGCCTTTTATCATTAACAGGCCATTATGTAAGAACTGAATTCATCAGTTTCCAGTAAGTCGATTCTGTACAGTAACTTGTACCACGGCCACGATAAGTTTTGTAATATCAACAAAGGCCTAGTCTCCACATGGCCAAGGATTGAACCCTCACATCCCCACATGCAAATATGCAAGAACTCTCATTTAATTTGAACCGGATTTTCGGACATTCTAATATGATATGTGGGACCCTCAATATGTTTTGCAAAGGGACTCTTATCAACTTTAGGAGGTCCGGATCCACTCCTTGGAAATTTCATAATAAATTCTATCCACTGCATAAAATGATCAGATGGACTTATCGACGGTTACTACCTCACTAAGTGTTCAACCTCAAGAAAATATAGCACATTTGAAAATTACGGTTATGCTCAATTTGATAATACTAACCACTACTAATATTATTCTAATAAACATACAGAAAATCGATAGAAAACACAATAAAAATTTTAAAGAGAAAGTTTTAGTTTTGAGGAGCAAAAGAAGACGAAGAAATCCTGACATGAGTGTGATATTTCATTTTAAACATATTTGAAATCAAATCTCAAAAATAAACATATTCAGACATCGATATGAAACAAGGTAAGAAGGAAAAGCGGCACGCCTTACCTGTTGTAGATGAACTGATAGTGTTGGTTCAAAAAATGCAAATCCTATGCAATTGATAAATACTGCACACAATATAGGCCAAATAAAGCAAATTGATAGTACTTCAGATATGGAACCAGTATCTTGCTGTACTTCAACTGAAGAATAAAATCATCAAAAAGACGACTTGATTTAATTGCAAGCAGAAATATCTTTTACGCTCTATATGGCAACACTCAGTGCCGAATCTCGGCTTGCATGCCCTATTCAGACCAAATACAGGGTAGGCCGCCTTTTTGTTACTAAATATGCAAATGAAGTCATAGAAGCGAAAGTTTCGCTTTTTAGTTGACGAGAAACGTTACATACATACATACATCCGGAGTATTCTTGACGATGTGACAGCGGAAATATCAGCGGGTCCTTTTAGCAATAGCTGGCAGACCACAATAGACCGGTTTAGATCCCATGCATATGGAAAATGAATACCAAACTGACGATCATCGCAAAAAGGGAGGTAGTGTTATTTCCTTGTTACATCTAGGGACAATTTCCCCCTAAAACAAGGCAGGGGTCCACTCTGTGATTTTTGAAAAGTGGCAAAAAATGGCATCACGTTCGGGATATAATTGTATTATAAATTCAACTTTCAAATCAGATATGTTTGAGGGGTTTTTTTTACTTGTAATAATGTACCATATAAAACCATTATAAATCGTAAGTTCGAGCCCCGCTGCAGAAAACGTGTTTGTGTCCTTGGGCAAGATACTTAATCTCAATTGCCATCGTTGACCCAAGCGAGATCTGGGGTCTGGGGAGCTGTTAGGGGAAATATTACAATCTAAGTGCGGATAGGAATGCACGCTTGGCCAACTGCCGGTGTCATTTACTGCAGTGTCCGTGTAACTGAATGTCCTACCACCCAACTGTCTATTGTGTTCTCCATTGAGTGCTGTATGCATCATTTGTATCAGCACTGTACCCAAATGGCATCGTCTACAAGGTCACGGTTTATTCCGTACATGTTGCTATGGTAGCTAGGACACTCTCAGGGGGGACATTCAGATTCTTTACACCGGCCTAGATGAAGCGAAATGATTGTGACGATTTCCTGATAGCACTCAGCTTAATAGTAATAGGCAACAGCGCTTTGAATCCTTCGGAAAAGGTGCTATATAAATGTCGATGTTATTATTATTCATCTAAGAAACGACTAACGACTTGTATTCTTCTGGCATTATACGAATAAATATTACGAATAAGTTACCTTGTTTAGGAAGCAAGAATATATTAATTAATACGGTCAAAATAACACTAGCTCCAAGCACAATAAACGGGAATTCATAGCCTCCAACCTGAAATTATTAAAAAGAAAACAAATTTTAATATGTAATAAAGAAAGTTGTACAACGTATTTTTATTTCAAAGTATAGTAACATTTTGTTTCTTTGAAAAATGTTTTAATACAGCCAAAAAAATTAAAACTTTCTTAGATTTTGATATTACGTTATTTACACATCATATTCTCAGGGAAGGACAGAAAATTATCCTTTACTGACAGATTGATTTAGTCTAATACGTACAAAATTACAAAATGATATTTTGTTACACAATAATACAAACGCGTTGCATAAAAAAAATCAAATCAATACGTTTTATATGATGGTTTTGAGTGCATAATTTATCGCCTATTTTATGAAAGACTAATTGTAGCACCGATATAAAAACACATTCCTACTTGATGCTGGACTTCATTGCTCATACTTACATATTTGTTTGGGTTTCATTTGTGTGTGGGGGGCATGGGTGCGTGTGTGTTGAGATACACTTTCGAGGACCTAATTACACAAAAAATTCTTTCGAACAAAGGTCCTTGGAAATATAACAATATGGGATTTATTCTGTGTTTGTCTTTACGACAGAGGACGCGGTTCCTTTGAAGTCCTCGGAAACATAGGACATGCGTGTGTGTTTGTGTGTGTGTTTGCGTGCGTGTGCGTGCGTGGTTTATTGCCATTTGGTCTAATCCCATTTGGTCTAATAGCCATTTGGGCTAACTTTAATTCGTCTAAACCCATATTGTCTAATGCCAATTTGTCTAATAACCATGATTTAATCTAACATCAAATTTATCTAACAACCAGAACGTCTAATATCCATTTGGTCTAATGCCTATCTAGTCCAATGCCCATTTTGTCTACTACCATTTGGTATAATACCCAATTGGTCTAATTGCCATCTGGTCTAATACCCATCTGGCCTAATATCCATTTGGTCTAATACCCATTTGGTCTAATGTAAATTTGGTCTAATATCCATTTGGTCTAATATCCACTTGGTCTAATGTCCAACTGGTCTAATATCTACTTGGTCTAATAATACCCATTTGGTCTAATATCCATTTGGATGTTAAACCCAAAATAATTGATTTCAAACACTGATTTAATATTAGACCAAATGGATATTAGACCAGATGGACATTAGACCAAATGGATATTAGACCGAATGAATAGTAGTCCAAATGGATATTAGACAAGGTGGATGTTAGACCAGATGGATATTAGACCAAATGGGTATTAGACCGGATGGATATTAGACCAGTTGGATATTAGACCAAATGGAATATTAGACAGTTGGGTATTAGACCAATTGGCATTAGACCAATTCGTTTAGACGATATGGATATTAGCCGATATGAGTTTTAGACCAGATGAATATTAGGCTACACGGCTATTAGACTAAATGGTTATTAGCCTAAATGGTTATTGGACTAAATGGTATTAGACCAATTGGAGTTAGAGAAAATGGCCATTAGACCAATTGAGATTATACCAAATGGTAAGTCACCGCGTGCGTATGCCTTCATGTGGCATTTTCGATATTAGAGTTACTTGGATTTCTTAAAATAAGCAATCAAAATGGACTTATATCAACATCTTATGCACACCCCTTAATGATATGGCGCCCCTTCAAATACCAAACGTTTGAGAAAAATGTTGTTATTATTTTTTTTATATTGTAAAAAAAAAAAAATATCTGTATTCAGAAAGAGTTTTACAAAAATTTTAAAAAATATGTCAACCAAATCCTTTTTAAATCGCTTGCTTAAAACGTTTTGTAACATTTTGAGAGCGATATAAAAACGTATAATATCCTGACAAACGTTTATGAAATGGTTTGTCTGTTAGTCTGTAGATGTTTTCCTTTCATGTATTTAGTTACCGTACCTCATATAGCAAACCTCCAATTGCGGGCCCTAATGAATATCCTATGCCAACCAATGCTTCTGATAAACCCTGTAAGAAAATGCCAAAATAGTACAATTTCACAATTTGACTTCAATGATTGAAACACAATTTTCATAAAAGAAAACACACCCACACTAGTATGGGCAAGTGCGTGCACCAAACCCTCGAAACTTTGACGTGAGGTGCTAGATTAAGATGAGGAGTGTCCGAACATTTTTTTTTTCTTTATGGCCCATAATGCATTTTTCATCTAATGATACGAAGCGCAAGGCTTTAAATATAATAGACTTGTTGAGATTGTACACCCACGGCAGGAATCAATACCATTTTGGTTTCTCATAATTGTATACCATTATGCTGACAAATATCTTACAAATGTATTTTCACTACTTTTCCTGATGCATATCATAACCATCCACAAAATATGCAAGTTCTAACACAGGATACGGGTATGTGGTCCTAACATATAGTAAGTTTCATCTGTAAAAAATGTTTAAAGAAGCTGATTTCAACTGATTTTGGTAGGTATGGGTGTCAACATTTACCAAAAAAAGTGAGTTATCGTAGATGGTGGGGAAATTGTTTTTTCGGGAGTCAAAGGTCAACAACAGGGGTCAAATTTGGAAATTGATCCAATCATGTTGAAAAGTATACCAAGTTAATAGTTTAATCATAAGGATTCCAAAAAGGTATAGTTTGTACTATCTGCGGTCGAAAGTTTTGGAGTTATAGGCTAAAACAGCAAAATCAATAAAAAGGATCATTTTCAGTTGTACAGGGTCAAATTTAAAAATTACTCCGATTTGGACAAAAAATGGTCAAATTATAGATGGAGCTCATAGGATAAAAATAAGGAATAGTTTTGAGTGTCTAAAATACTTACTTACCGAAGTAGGGGGAAACAAGGTCAAGCCCATTGAATGCAATGGATGTTGACCTTTGGTGCCCCCTACATTGGGAACTAAGCATTTAAGACAGTCAAAACTATTCCTTATTTTAATCCTATGAGCTCCATCAATAATTGGCACCATTTTTTATCCAAATCGGAGTAATTTTACAATTTGACCCCTGTACAAAATGACCGTTTTTATTGATTTTTGCTGTTTTTAGCCTATAACTCCAAAACTTTCGGCCGCAGATAGTACAAATTATATACCTCATTAAAAGTGGAGGCATTAATTCAACTAGCTTCAAGAATTGAACCAAAAATGAACTATGCCCTGGCAGAGAGGGCATAGTTCATAAACTATGCCCGGGACACCTCTTCCCAGCGTAAAAGACTGTCGTACGAACTATTCATCCGTATTATGAGTGTACATATTGAAGCTGGTGTAAGAGATGGATATAAGCAGACCATCACATTTTGTTTACTCGTACTGTGCTGTAGTGTAAGTCTGATCCAAGAGCAAGGAAATGGCTGAATCGCAGCCTCAGTGAATGCTTTGAGCTTGTAGATGAAGATCTGAAAGGAATCAGAGATGCAGCTCATAGGGCTAATATGAAACGGCAGGTAAAATACACCGTGAAGATATTCGAGGATTATAATTTGACACCGATGACCGGGCCATCTGCAGGCCGTGTAAAAGTTGCCGAATTCGGCAAATGCTTTTAATGAAATGCAAAAATGGCAAGAAGTCGATTACGGTGATCCGTTTTGGACTCCAACATCACTTCCTCAACACAAGAAATGTTGATTGCTAATTCTTCACAAGTTTTGGACCCTCTAAGTTACACAAAATTGTTAAACCATGCATGCATGCCATGGCCTACACATGATATAGGCCTGTGTTAGCATCCGGGCTTAGAATGTTCTTTTAACCAATCAGATGACAAGAATCTATATATTCGGTATATAAAACAAATATTGACTGCTTTTTATTCGGAGCATGGTTGAAACTATAGGCCCTCGGTGATCTCGAAACCATACTATGCCCCTCGGCTTACGCCTCGGGGCATAGTATGGTTCGAGATCACCTTGGGCCTATAGTTTTCAACCATGCCCCTCATAGCATTCAATATTTGTACACTATACCTTTTTGGAATCCTTATGATTAAACTATTAACTTGGTATACTTTTCAACATGATTGGATCAATTTCCAAATTTGACCCTGTTATTGACCTTTGACTCCCGAAAAACCAATTTCCCCACCCCCTACGATAACTCATTTTTTTTTTGGTAAATGTTGACATCTTTACCTACCAAAATCAGTTGAAATCAGCTTCTTTAAAAAAATTTCACAGATTTGCTAAGAATATGTTTACTTTTTAGTTACTAATAGAGGTAAGTTGACTTTACCACTATTTCCGAAACTCTTTCAGGAAACGTATGGGCATATATCGTATAACAGGCTGTCTCTCGAGCTGCTGCACCCACTGCTTCGATAATTCTTGATACAAAACTAAGAATCGCAAAGACGGACGTACCTGGCACCCTTATCAAACACCTGTAATATAGAGCACATAATTTGGGATGTTATTTGCCAAAAAAAATTGTTTGTGCGAAATATTTTAAAAATTGTATTTCAACCGTTGACCGCATTTGATTCAGAAATCACCAGCGGCGATTACATACAATTCCCTGATATATATATATATATATATATATATATATATATATATATATATATATATATATATATATATATATATATATATATATATATATATATATATATATATATATATATATATATATATATATCATGATGAGAAGGACATCGTCGGATGATTAAATCTAATTGTCCTAGGTTTTGCAAACTATACCTTTTTAATCCATAGGACCAGAAACTATGAGTTACAATGTGCTCAACCACCAAGGACACAGTTCAGTGGATTGTACTTGTACATGCATTGACGTGAACTGACCTTGTGTGATATGGGTATCATATATCATACCCCAAAACCAGGGTGTGTATTTTCTAAATACATTGGTGAATGAAAGATACTGATCTGTGCCAAGGGAATTGAGACTAGCTCATAGTGAGAGGAACGTGTCTATACACCTTTCAACCCCGTAGGAAACAGTAACAAATTTTACCCCTGCTAAATTACCACTTCCCTATCTCAAAATGCTCAAGGATGAGAAGGTTGCGTTATCAAATTTTGGAATCAGCAAGTCAATATTGTCTAGAAACAAACAATTTTTGCAGACTCTTGTGCAAGGTCAAACGCAAGATCAAATAAGAGACAAAATACCTAACTTTCCACATCTCCAAGAAGGATCCGTGCTTCTTGCGAGTGTGGGCAAATGGTTGTGAAATTGATGAGCGCGGAGTAAATTGCCTCAAATTTACTGTAATGCCATTTAGTTTGAGACAAAATACCAGCCTACCATGTCAGGCATGAAATTTCTCCACTTTCTTAATATAACTAGTGCATTTTCAGACTTTTATTTTTTTTTCATATTCCATATAAGACAATAGTCCACCCAAGATGGGTTGTCCTTACGGAAGCCAGGTTAGTGCTGTATAACCCGGAACATTAATTGCCTCTTTTCGCAATGTTACATCATCTACCTTCCGGCAATAACATCATTAAAGGGGCATTTCGTGATCCACAGCCTCGTCCCCCGAAGTGAGATTTTTATAGCATCTGAACCGATTTTTACATGTTTTTTTTAATTGGAAACGAGTTTCCGAATACTAAATAAGACATTGATAAAAATTACTGTTAGCAAAAAAAGAGCAAAAGTCACATACCCAAATATTTGTATGAATATTCCTGACGTTGCAAGTCCTGCCAGGAACAGTCTCTTCGCACCTATAAGTGGAAGCTGAAATAGATTACAAATTTTATTAAGTGTTTTTCGTTTTAATTCTAGAAGAGTGGCGTAAATTACGTTTAACCCAGAGCTTTAACCCAGACACAGAGCTTGAACAAGTAAGTAATATCTTGGTGCCTGGGTTAAGAGTACAGAAAAAGACATCAAATATCGAAAGGAAGCAGCATGGAGAGCCTGCAATAAGTTAGGAAATATTTGGAAATCAACACTCCCAAGCGCCTTCAAGCTACGCTTTTTTACTGCCACATCAGAATCTGTACTACTACTCTCTACTATATGGTTGTGAAACTTGGACAAGCTCCACAAAACTAGCCAAAGGTCTAAATCAGGGGTGTCCAACCTTTTTATTAAATCCACAACTTTTTGCGGGCCGCAAACAAGTAATCAGGGCTCTCAAGTTTGGTTTATGATGTGCCTAAAAATATCTGGAAGTAGGACCCATATCTATACCAATATTTGCCGAAAAAAGGTCCCATAGCAATACCAGAGATACAGATTTTGGGTCAAATTTAACACAAATTTTCCATTGTTGTTGACCTTCTAGCAAATTTTGAAAAAAAATTGGTTCATTTTGAGAAAATTGGACTAATTTTCCCACATTTTTATAAAATTTGGGTTTCAGATTGATGCAATTGGACTAATTGTCCATTCAAACAATGTTTAAAAAGTTCGGTTTCAGATTGAGGAAATTGAAATAATTGAAATGACATCTTTTGTAAATCTATTATTTAAGAAATTTATGCATTTCAATTTTTCTGGGAAGTGCATCGCGGGCCGCATGAGAGCTCTTAGCGGGTCGCAAATCGGGCCGCAGGTTGGACACCCCTGGTCTAGATGGAATGTATACAAGAATGCTACGAACTGTTTTCAATGTAGGCCTACATTGGAATCAACATATCAGTAATAGGCACCTGTATGACAAATAACCTACCAAAGATCTCTGATAAGATCACGCATAAGAGAACCAGAGTTGCTGGCCATTGTTCTAAAAACAAGGATGAACCAGTATCTAAGCTAGAACATTGGATACCAAAGCATGGAAGGAGGAGACCTGACAGACCCACCCACCCTGCAGCCATACAGGACAGAATGTTGTGGCAGTCCGTCATAGTTCGAGAACAGCACTTGAATTAAGTAAGCGAGTAAGTTATTGATAGTTTAAACTAGTTTAGATAAGACGGGATCTGTTTCGTCTGTCTGGTGTACCTGCAGGTCCAGTAATGACTTATGACTCACATGTGTAAATCAATCAAATGGGTGTCAATCACTTATGGTTTACGGCCTGTTTATTTTTTTTTATTATTTTATTTTATTTTTTTTTTTGAGGGGGGGGGGGACGTTTTCTTTTCGTTTCGTTCTTTTCGGAAAAAGAAAATGGATTTCCTTTCTGTTTTGGGATGACTTTTAATGAGGGGTTTTCTGCTGTTCTTTGTTTGGAAAATGGAAAATATGTTTTCTTTCTTTGTGTGATAAAATTAATGACAATTAACCATCCCTTGACATAACACTGACGCGCCATGAATGTCCAGGAAAATGGCAGCATCATCAGATGTATACACCCGGCTAATTCAACAGGCAACACTGCATCTCTTAATTTCCATTTAAAAACAGGATAATCCCCAAGAATTTCGGTCTTCTAAAGTTGGGTCTTCTGGAGGGCGCTGTCACATTGAGAAAACTCGCACGTATGGCGCAACGGATAAAACGCAGGCCTCAAGTTCGAGCCCCGCTGCAGTAAACGTGTTTTGTGTCCTTGGCCAAGATACTTAATCTTAGCTTTGGTTCAGAATCCTCGTACATTTATTTAGTTATATATTTACTTGGTTTAATAGTGAAAGTCCAGGTATTTAGAACGGCAATGTTTTAATATAAATACTGGCTGCTTCAGCAGACCGTGAGTCATATAGCTAGCACTACCTAGTCCAGTGGCCGCGAACATTTCCGAATTGGGGATGTTTTAGGAGACTCGGAAAAGATCATAAAATACTTTAAAGTCACACGTGAGTCCACATCGCAAGCTTAACACATCTTGTTTGCTTTCCCTTACAAAATCATTAAGAGAAAACTGATTGGTAGGTTGAGGTTATTTTTCTTTGTTTAACATTAATTTATTTTAAGGTAACTTACGAATTTGCCCCATATTGGGAAAGAGAGACACTCGGCAAGTAAATAAACAGCGAATATGCAACCTATTGTTACTGCTCCGACGCCCTTCCTTCCAGCCTGTAGGGAAAAGAGTCACACAAAGATATTAGCTTGGGTATTTAATATTTTCTTTCATATAACACATAAAAATATTTCTGTTATTTGATTGGTGGATATTGTATCCCTCATGAATATATTCATGTTCATTGATTGGTTAAAAGTGCGTCACATGACCACAAATAGTTCAACTATTCGCGAGAAAGAGATGAGCGAAAGAGAGATCAGAGGGAAATAGACGCCTATTTTCCCTCTGACGTCAGAGGGAAATAGTCACCTATTTCTTCCTGTCTCGATACGCGTGTTACCAGTTCCTTTATCGGTTCTTTCACTGTGATCAATACTGTTGACGTTATGCGTGATAATGCACACTCTTTCTTGTATTTCTCAACGTATGTGGACGTTCGTATTAGTTATTGCTCTAAATGGAACTTTGACGCAGTGATTGATGCTAATTTCCCCTTTGGCTGTCGACGCCGTAGCAACTAACATGGCTGCGCCCTGTTGCAATATAAACACTGGTGAAAAACCTTTCGCAACTCAGCGATTTTGTCTCGTAAACGGAGATCAACTAACGTAATTCATCGATAGGAAGAAACTAAGTATGTTCTGTCAATGTTCGTGGAGTTTTGTACGGAAATTCACGCCGGTGATTCCCGCTGTGATTCCAATGCCATGACATGCCCATGATAAACGCTGATGCACGGAAAACTCAAGGGTGAGCTGTATTGGAAAAAAATCTATGCAGTCAATTCGGTACGGACTTCGGCGTCATTTACTTGCCGAGAAAGGAACTGATATCGTAAGTGAGTGAACGTAATCATCGGGACTTTCCTCCTTGGGGTCCCTTTTAGATGGTTTAGCTCAAGCTCATGAAATGGCCCATGGTAGACTCGGCCTCGGGGCGGGCTAACCGGCAGGCTAGCCTAGCCTTAGCCTAGGCCTCAGCTTCACTCTTAACCAAGAATGAACAAAGAATATATTCATGAAGGATATAAAACAAATATTTAATGATCTTATTCGGGATCTTTGTGGAATCTATTGGTCCCCTCGGTGAACTGGATGGCATGGGGTACTATTTTTCCGATAGAAAAAACTCGAAATGTCGATGAGGACCATGATTAAACCGGCACCTCCTCCTCTGGGGCCAAGATGCCACAAGATCCCTCATGATCATTAAATATTGTATACTATATCACTTATCATACACTCTAAAAAAATGTTCAGTAAAAAATGTCACAACCCTTTTTGTTGAGTAAAAGCTTATTCAAAGTTGAGTAAACTTTACACAAAGCTGAGTATATTTTACCCAACAATGACTAAGGTTAACTCAACAATGACTAAGGTTTACTCAACTTTGACTAAGATTTTACTCAACAGTAAGAGCTGTGTCCTTTTTACTCAACATTGAGTAAAATAATTTTTAGAGTGTAAAATATTGAGACTAGTTCCCAGAAGGGAAAAATGTTCCCATAAAAGTTACTATTTCCCCATCACAGGAAAATAGTCGGTTTTTATGGGAACTTTTTTCCCTGCATTGGTATCTTGCACCGCCCATGGCTCATGGTGATTGATCTTACACTTCATCGACCCGACCTTTGACACTGCATCGATCATATCGTCTGCTTGATATTTGCGTTTTTACATTTCACTGTAGATAGTGCTAATACCGTTAACTTTTTTTTCCAAAAGTTACACAATTACAAAAAATAGAAGTCGGAAAAAGTATATCGTTCGTCGTAAAACTGGCAAAAATAGTTTGCGGGTCCCTAGGACCCCCCCCCCTTGTCCACTTAAGTGTTAACACGAATAAATTACCTGTAAAATGTGTCTACCCACCTCAACAGGAAAAAATGGCTCTATTATTGAAAATGTTGCCCCTTCCAAGAGATTGGAAAACAGGAGAGAAAATAGAGTCATTTTCTGATGAGTAGAAAGAGGCGTTCTGGTACTAGCTGACATAGTGACATCAAAAGTGACGTACTCTCAATATTCAGTATTTTCCTCAGATTTGGCAACGCTCATATACATGCAACCTTTGCATGGACGTGTCAAATGCGCGTGTTCCATTGAGCATCGCCACTAATCGAACAGAATTTGCATGGTTTTCTCCTAGTGTGTCCTGAAAAAAATAACATTATTATTATCATTATTATTATCATTATTATTATTATTATACTAGTATTACCACCTAGCCGTGCGTATCAGCGGCTATAGCCTATACAAGGCTATAGCCGTGCGTATCAGCGGCTATAGCCTTGTATAGGTCTTGTATTTGGGCGATTTCGTCTTTTTTACCCAGCCGTACGTATAGTACTTCCCAGTCTGGCGCTATTTCGTATATGAACGAAGTAAGATGGAGGTAACCAATTGAGCACCACGTCGTTCTTGATACACCCTAAAAATATTTTCAACAACGGGGTCATTTTGACCCCCGTTTTGAGTCAACTACGCACCGACTAAAAATGGGTTAAAATATTAACAACTTTTGCGTTCAAAAACGCGTGAAATGACCCTTTTGTGGTCATAATTTTTAGTTGAAATCATCACTATTTGCCAAGGATAATGTAATTCCTTGTTTCTTGTGGATTGAAGTATGTCCGATTTTCAACATATATGAAAATATCGGCCTACCTTAAACTAGACTTCTACACACAGAGGAAATAATTACATTTCAAAACATTTTCCACCGTCTAACATATTTTTCAAATTCGGAGATCAATAGAGGTCAATAGGGTTGACCTTGTTTGTCATTTATCTCGATAAACAAAATACAAATGAGAGTATCAACTACTTTTGTTACAATCCCTGTGGAAAGGTTAACAATTTGAGACCATTTTTAAAGAAATTGGTGCAATATTAAGGATTTAACCTTTGATGATGACTTTTGACATTTGACGAATTTTGTCTTATAACTCGGTAACCATACCTTGTAGGTAGTACAAACTATACCTTTTTTAATTCTTGTAACAAGAGGAACACTTTGGTTACCTTTTTACAGCAATTTCCAAGCATTTTTCATTTTGACCCCTGTATTATTAAGTTTCCCCCCTCCTGGATTCCGCCCACAATTTCCCGAGGGGCACCCCCGCTAAATGTGTTCATTAACCTTCATAGAAGACAAATCCACTGAGAAATGATGCTCTGCTCTCCACGGTCATGAAATTGCCACCAAATGACCCAACTAAGATTTACATTTAATGACATCGCAGTTGAACAAGTCATCAATTATTTTTTTTTTTTTTTCAGTTTCTTTACGGAAGGCCAATGGTGTGTTACTATTCTAGGTAGACGTTGCATATAGAAGTCCCACTGATGCAAATGAGGTATTGCCATTCATTCCGTCAAGCGCTACTGCACAACGTCTAACAGCGCATGACGGAATCAATTGTAATACCTCATTTGCATCAGTGTAGTCAGGTAGAAGTTTAGGCACACAGCCTGAAGGATGGAAATGGAGTACAGACTTTTTCTATTGATAGATTTTAGTCCATTAGGACCTAAGCCAATAATTTTTGGAGGGTGTGCAAAATTTGTTACAGTGCCATTTTTAAAAATGCAATATGGCTGCCACCATGTCCAAAATCACTAATAATCCCTTAAGTATTTCAGATAGAGACAAATATTTCTCGGTACTCCGGTGTTTTAAGCACGAGAAAGTGTTGGTAATGTAATTTTATCATTACATTGCCACAAAAATCCAATATGGCTGCTCAAAAGTCAAATATGCTCTCGGAATCATTAAAATGATCTTAACACCTCCATTATACCTATTTACGCTACTTGAATACATGCTGAACAGTAAATATTGATACTAGTTCCAAAGGGAAAAATGGTTCCCATAAAAGTTACTATTCCCCATCACAACAGGAAAAGAGTCGGTTTTAATTGGGAACTTTTTTCCCTGCAAATTGGTATCTTGTGCAAATGCCAACCGCCCATGGCTCATGTGATTGATCTGACCCATTCATCGACCCTACCTTGTTGACACTGCAAAATCGATCATATTGTCTCTTTGATTATTGCGTTTTGTACATGTTTCACCCACTGTAGAATAGTGCTAATACCGTTCACTTCATTAGTGAAAAATTCACAATTACAAAAAATAAGAAGTCGGAAAAAGTTATATCGTTTATCCGTAAACTGGCAAAATAGTTTGCGGGGTCCGCTATGACCCCCCCCCCTTGTCCACGTCAGTGGTTTCACCACGAAGAAATTACCGTAAAATGTGGCTACCCACCTCAACAGGAAAAAATGGCTCAGTAGGGAAATGTTGCCCCTTCGCAAGAGATTGGAAAACAGAGAGAAATAGAGTCATTTTTCTGATAGTAGAAAGAGGCGCGGGTACTAGCCCCACCCTGACATAGTGACAAGTCAAAGTGACGTACTCTCATATTCAGTATTTCCTCAGATTTGTGCAGCGCTCAGATACATCAACCTTGCAGGCCGGGTCAAATAGCGTGTTTTCCATTGAGCATCGCCCCTAATCGAACAGAATTTGCATGGTGTTCTTCTCCTATGGTCCTAACAAATAACATTATTATTATATTATTATTATTATTATTATTATTATATTATTAGCTTTATACACAGCTAGCCGTGCGTATCAGCGGCTATAGCCTTGTATAGGTCTTGTATTTTGGGGCGATTTCGTCTTTTGTTATTAACCCAGCCTTCCGTATAGTACTTCCCCGTCTGGCGCTATTCTTATATGAACGGAATTAACGATGGAGGTCCCAAGGTTGAGCACGCCACGGTCGTTCTTGATACAACCCTAAAATATTTTCAACAACTGTGTCATTTTTGACCCCCGTTGTTGAGTCAACTAAACTAAAAAACTACCAACCGACTAAACATGGGTTAAAATTTAACAACTTTTTGCGTTCAAAAACGCGTGACATGAACCCTTTTGTGAGGTCATAATTCTTTTAGTGTGATAGTTTTGAATCATCACTATTTGCCAAGGATATAATGTAATTCCTTGTTTCTTGTGGATTGAAGTATGTCCGATTTTCAACAGTGTAGGAAACGATCGGCCTACCCCCTTAACATAAACTTCTACACACAGAGGAAATAATTACATTTCAAAACAGTATTCCACCGTCAAACATAGTTTTCAATTCGGAGTCAAATAGCGGGTTCAATGGGGTTGACCTTGTTAGTCATTTACTTCTCGATAAACAAAATACCAATGCAGTATCACAACTACGTTTGTTGCAATCCCTGTGGAAAGGTTAACACTTTGAGAACCATTTTTAAAGAAAATTGGTGGCAATAATTAAGGATTTTAACCTTTGATGATGAAATTTTGACATTTGACAATTTTTGTCTATAACTCGGTAACCAGTAAACTTGTTAGGTAGTACAAACAACTATACCTTTTTTAATTTCTTGTAACAAGAGGAACCCTTGGTTCCCTTTTTACAGCAATTTCCAAGCATTTTTTTTCATTTTTTTGACCCCTGATTATAATTGCGGTTCCCCCCTCCTTGATTCCGCCACAACAATTTCTCGAGGGCACCCCCGCTAAATTTGTTCATTAACCAAAGACAAATCCACTGATAAAATGATGGCTCTGCTCTCCAACGGGCAGAATTGCACCAATGACCAACTACTAGTTACTTTAAATGACTCGCAGTGGAACAGTCCTCAATTAAGTTTTTTTTTTCAGTTTCTTCTTTAGGAAGGCCCATGGTGTGCTACTATTCTAGTGTAGACGTTTTGGCATATAGATCCCACTTGAGCAACTGAGGTATTGCCATTCTTCCGTCAAGCGCTACTGCACAACGTCTCAGGGGCGAGCGCGTGACGGAATCAATTGTAATACCTCATTTGCATCTGTGAGTCCGTAAAAAGCAAGCGGTTCTTATAGATAGAGAGGCCAAAACGTACGTAATTCTTTTAGAATTCCCCGTCCTCGCATGTTTTGCCGACCACAAGAAAACAAGCGTACCAAAGATAGAAAGCAATGGCTGCCTCATACTGTGAGTGCCGCTTTGCGTATACACTAATCGGTAGTGATACAAATTAAAGGTATGTGTTAGATGTGGCCAGGTTTAATAAGAGGGTACCTGGATCATTGTGCTCAGATACTCTTTTTTTTTCCTCATAATGCAATGCCGCTTAGAGGTGAAAAGATGTATTCATTGAGGCGGTTTATTTTAAATCAATAACGGATGATGTTCTTTCATTTCGTTGTGTGGCCATGGTTAGGAAAAAATTAAAACCACCGCCATACAAACCCAACATCCAACAACTGATCTTTTGGCGGATTGTTTGTATCGAATTGACATTATGTGTGTATAATAAGCACCCAAACTGATAATATTTTCCGTGCCATATTCACATGTCAGCGCCCGCACTGACGACTGGTTTTGAATGTGCGGTTCACAAATCACCCCCTTGGTTAGAAGTGATAGGCACACCGCCTGACGGATGGAAATGGAGTACAAACATTCTTTTCTATTGATAGATTGTAGTTCATTAGGACCTAAGCCGATAATTTCTGGAGGGTTGCAAAATTTGTGGGGGTTAGCAGTGCCATTTTTAAAATGCAATATGATGGCTGCCACCATGTCCAAATCACTAATAATAATCCCTTAAGTATTTCAAATAGAGAACAATAGTTCTCGGTACTCCGGTGTTTTAAAGCCGCGAAAGGTTGGTAATGTATTTTTTTATCTTACATTGCCACAAAAATCCATATATGGCTGCTCAAAGCCAAACGAAGTCAAATAATGCTCTCGGGAATCATTAAAATGATCTTCACCCTCCATTAATAACCTATTTAAGACTCTCACTTGAATACATCTGAAAAAAAACACCTAAAAATGTTCTGCAGGTGTTCAAAAAAATCTGTTACAATTGATCACACTTCGGTGCAAGTGTTACTTTAAAAACCACCTCTAAATGCATTTCCAAACGCATCCGGACACGTCAAGTGTTTCTGCCACATTTTTGCAGTTAGAAGTCTTATTTCCACTGTCTATATGCATGCGTTATGCTTTACCTAACACTTATGAGATACATGTAGTTGATCACTAAGAACCCCTTATTTTACATTTCTCCGGAAGGGACATTTTCACAAAATTTCAATATGGCAGCCAATACAGCCGCCCCGGCCCTTTAAAAATCGTAAATCCCTACATTATATGTTTATATATGTAGTTACAACAACAATCCACTAATTATTATTATAAAGGGTAATTAAGGTATGGGATAAGTATTTGACCATTTGACAGTCTTATCTGGAATTTCTGTTTGTTTAACATGCAAAAAGTTAAGGAATGGGGCAAATGTGGCTGCCTTTTTTTAACCTTGCTTCTTCTTTAAAACAAATAAATACGATATGATCTGTAATTGTATTTAGTTTTAAAACAACCCAAAATGATATTAAGTTTAAATAAAGTAGAGATGTAGGTCTTTTTTTGAGCATTAATAATCGTATCTGGTATATTTTGTTTTGACAACATCTTAATTCAAATGACTGCCAGTATATTATGACTATAAATGACAATTCGTAGGTTTTAAAAAGATCTAAAAGGCAGCCATACTGGCTTCCATCTTGATTGGTTAAGCTTGTAACAAACAACACTTGAAATGTCAGATATGAGGTCCTACTGGGTATAGAGTGCAGAGTTATGCCTCTCTCCACAAAATACTTATGATTAATGGTCCTTGCAATGAATTTCAGGGCTCTTTGGTTTTAGGGTGGCCAGAGTTGGATTTGATGGTAATGTTGTGATCAAATCACGGCAATAACCGGTCCACAAGATCCTCGTGCTTAAAACCGGGATTAAGTGCATAACATTATGGCCATTTGAAATGAATTTGAGAGGTGATAGCGGCCATATGGGATTTTTAAAAAATGGCACTGCACGAATTTTTGCACACCCTCCAGAAAATTATTAGCTTATGTCATCATTGACAACAATCACTCATAGAAAAAAGGTCTGTACTCCATTTCCACCAGGTGCCACAATTCCCCCTGACTAGTGGGACTTCTATATGAAACGTCTACCCTATCGATGCTATGTCCCTCCAACAAAGAATCTATAGTATATTTCAAATAGTGAGAGTTTCATTAAGGTTTTAGGGTCTGTCCATTCAACCGTGAAGAGGTTAAGAGCAATTATTTTATATGTCCACGGTAAAAAATTTAATGCTACTCATACAAGTATAGCAATATAGTTAGTAAATAATGTTGACCGAAAATAAATTATTTTTCGACATCTAAGATAGCTTGGATGTTTCAATTGAAGTATGCAGGATGAAAACGCCAACAATTATTTCATTAAACGTTGTTATTTGAAATTAAATTAAACTTTTAGCAATGGCAAATATCATTCCTTATCACAACATTGGAAAAATAATACATTCAGAAAAATATAACTCATGCACCGTAACACAACTGAGTTTTTTTTTGGGCCATTAAAAATGGGCCAACCTTTAATTAAGAGATTTATAGCAAAGCATAGTTCAGCTCCGGCCACGCATGGCATAGCCATTTCTAATCATTACCTACTAGTTAGCCTGATCATCATTTCCAATCAGTTTATTTTGATACAGTAGTTATACCTTTGACACAGTATGTTGTTGTATGGCAACGCTCCACGTATCAAATCACATGGGCGAGTTTTTCCCGCGCATGTCGAGTTGCACGCACTGTGTATCGAGTTTTCCTCGCCAGATGTCGAGTGTGCAGCGTTTAATGTCGAGTTTACAGCGCTATATGCCCAGTTTGCCTCTATACACATCGAGTTTTGCTCTCTATATGGTGGAGTTTGACATAAATCATTCCCAGTTTCAAAATCTCGACATGATTTTTTTCCCTCAACATGAGGAAAACTCAGACAAAGATTTTTTTGGTGTAGTGGTAAAAAGAAATCATGTCGAGTTTTGCCATGTGAGAAAAAAATTCATGTCGATTTTTGCTCATGTTAGAAAAAATCCTGTCCATTTGCCATGTTTGAAAAAATCATGTCCAGTTTTTTAAAACTCGGCATGATTTTATTCTGGACATGATTTATTCGGAACATGAGTTTATGAAACTCGGCACATAGAGTTCAAACTGGAGTTCAACCTGGTAGCCCCGAACTCCAGCATCCTCGCCCAGAAAAACAATCAAGATAATCCCTGCAACTACACTAGGGTGTTGCCTCCCATTCCCCAAGTCTAGAACGCCAGGGCAAATTAAACTGTTTATTTTGAACTGGTCAAGAGTATTTTGGTAAAAAGGAGGCATTTGCTGAAGTCATCCAATTCATCCGACCCCCATATCGTCATCGGGACGGAGTCCTGGTTGAAACCTAAGATCGGGGACAGCGCAATGCTTTCCGAAGAACACACCAGCTATAGGAAGGTATATTGGGGAGGAGAGTAGGAGGTGTTTGCACTCACATTGGTACCCATGAACCTTAATATGGAACCCCGCCGTTGATTTTTATGGTGGTTTGATTTGTGAGCGGATTGGATATCATTCGATGGCTAACCATAAGCCAGTATTTTATATTGGCTGTTTTTATAAACCGACTCACCTAAAAGCGTAAAAACCCTTGAGGAACTTCGCGACTCACTGATGACAATCGACTTCAGTAAAATCCAGTCATATGGATCGGAGGTGACTTCAACAACCCTGACATTGACTGGGACACTCTTTGCAGAAAGCCAGAGCATCAGTGTCATTTATCCCCTGAACTGTCCAATGAACTGCTTACTCTTGTACATGATTATTCACTTACTCACTTTGTTTTAGCCAAATATAATCATCAGACTAGACATCAACAGTGTAAGGAACAAACTTTTCCGCTCTGATTTGTTACAAATCCGGTTGTTTTCCCACCAATAAAAACTGAGCCAGGGTATCTCTGGACCTTTTAGTGACTGCTGAAGTCTCGCTACAACCGTCCACACAAAAACTGAGCGTTCGTAAAATCGATCTGTGGCAGGAAAAGCTGTTGTCGCTGGTTTGCATAAGCGATGAGTGACTTCAAGTTGCACTTTTCAATCAGTGCATATAGCAATAATCGGGTGGAAAAGAGAACTGGAATAGCTTTAATAAGGCCATTTAACTCATTCTGTGATCAATGTACCATCTAATACAAGATCCTCGCAACAACTTACTTGGGATGACCGGAGCCTTACTCGTCTCATTAGAAAGAAAACCCGGGCGTTTTATACGCAAATACAGAGGGCATTTTCTCCAATGGGTATCGGTTTATAAGACACAAACAGACTTGAGAAAAGTTTGTTGCAAAAAGGGTCTACGTAAGCGGAACAGCATCGTATTTCTTACACACAGTGTACGAAGCTTTGAATCCAATTTAGAATAAATTTTGGACTTTTATCAAGCATAAGCGACGTGACTCGTGTGGAATTGCAGCTCTCCACTTCAACGGTAGACATTTAGTACACCAAAGAGAAGCAGAGGCAAATTGAGTAAACAATATCAAATCAGTATTGCACTCATGAGGACACCAACAAACCCATTCCTTCATCATGACCTGCCAGTTTCCGAGCATACCTGAGCTGGTTATCACTCGGCGGGAGTCCACACGCTCCGAAAGACTATATGCTAAGAAAGCTGCAGGACCAGACGATATAACACCAAGAATACTAAAGTGGTGTGCTGATCAATTTCAAAAGAAAGAAAGAGACGAAATCCTAACGCTCACTGCTCTTCACTCAGAGTCGTACTGGTATCTTACCTAAAGACTGGAGGCAACAAACATGACAGCTTTATTTAAAAAAGGGAGCAGAACTGACCCAGCCAACTATAGACCAGTCTCCCCACTTCAGTGTGTTGCAAACAAAAATTAGAAACCATTATCTACCGTCATGTTATGGATCACCTGGAAAGCATACTATCCTGAGTCCATTACTCAACAGGGGTCCGGGCTCAAAGATCGTGTGAATCTTAGCTCCTTACTACTATTCACCAGATTTATAGCTCAGATTTGACAAAGCCAAACAAGTGGATGCTGTGTCGTAATTTCGCCAGAGCTTTATTACAGGATTCCCACATTAAAGACATTGCATGACTGAACTATGTTTGGAGTAGGAAGACTCTCACATTCATTGTAACCATTTTGTCTGAGTGTAGAAAACCATCCTTGTAGTGGCAGGGTGCTTTCATCTACGCCAGCTCGATTGTTTCCGGTGTTCCGCAAGGAACAGGTGCTGGGACCCACTACTGGTTTCTTGGTTTTTATTAACAACTTACCAGAAGGCCTATTCCTCCAAAGTCTGTCTATTTGCTGACGATTGTCTGGTATAACTCGTCCCTATAACATCTTATGATGACTTGTAGAAGCCTTGCACAAGAATTTCGTAAATTTGGAGCGCTGGGAGAATAAATGGCAGATGACATTTAAGAAGAAGCCGAAAATGCATGTGCATACGCTCACAAGGAAAGCCCTCTCCAATCTCCCATACATACACTCTCTCCTGGTCATAAACTTGAGGTTGTCACTCCTCATAAAATATCTTGGCGAAACCCCTCTGGAGACCTAGATTGAATTCAACACATTGACCAATTACAGCCAAGGCCAGTAGTGTCATTGGTTTTTTGCGCCGGAATCTACATAAAGCACCAAAATAAAGATGTCAAAACCCAGGCATACAAGAGCCTGTTGTTCCACATTTAGAATATTGTTTGTCCGTTTGGGACCCTTACACAACAAGGAATATTAATAAAAACTTCATTTCAAAGCAGTTCAAACAGGGCAGCTCGCTGCATCAGTAATGACTACCAAACTGGAGGAAGCTAGAAGTCAGTTTCCACAATGATTAAGGACCTTCACCTTCACTCACCTTACTCGCCGTACACTATATACTAGACTAGCTACATTTCACAAAATCAAGTATGGTAATATTGCACTAAAAAATGGTCTCACATCAACTAACTGTAGGCACCCGAAGGGATTACACTGAAGAAACTACCCAACCGGATATAAATACGTAATCCCGCATGGACCTCCACTTGCACTTGCCAATTCTTATTTTATTAAAACCGCACGTGAATGGAACACATTCCCACAGGACCTGCGCAGTATCCCCAGATGAAGCAGTTTTAAATCTGGACTCCGTAATCACCTCCAGTCGACTAGTGCGTTCCACCACTCAAACCGTTCTGAGCGATGCTCTAATTAGAGCTTTTCAGAGTATTGATCAAGATCCAGATCAAGGCAGCATTGTAAACTCGACATATAGCGGGTAAACTCGATATTAAAGCGCTGAAAACTCGCCCATGATTTGATTAGTGGAGCGTGCCCTAGTTTTGTAATGGCAACAAAGGCCCAGTCTCCACATGGCCGGGGATTAACCCCATGTCATATTCCACTATTGAAAGTACTATAATTCATAATGAGCTTAATGTGGCGCGTGTATAGCCTAATTTAAAAAAAGGTGGTGATCAGGATTTATTGGACTAACAACAGACCAATCCTTTTGAGAAGTGTCTACGACCTTGATGGGTTATTAATATGGATTGTGTTGTACAGTAGTCAGTCAGGTTTAAGCAAACAACGCTTACAGAACACGCACTTTCTAGAAAGGGTAAAATTAAATGGATAGGAGATGACAAGGGAAACTTGGTCGGTGATACTTTTCATTTTGTCTAATGCAAGGATTTTATATGCGAATATAGATCCAATGGGCTTCCAGGGCACTGAAAATAAATGGTTCCAATTCATACTTTTATGAACGTACATGTTAAGATTAATAAAACTCTTTCTAAGTCAATATCGTTCATCATGTGTGCATCAGGGCTTATCCCTCGACCCACTCATATCCTATTAGTTATTATAGTGTGGCAAAGTAAACCGAAGCTTGAAAAATGTAGATATGTACGCAAATGATACCCAAATTGTATGTGAAAAGACCATCCAAGTGTATTGAAAACTGCCTGAATAAAGATCTCAAGACCCTCGGTATTTGGCTCAATGAGAACCAAACGTGAGAGCAAATGTAAAGAAAGGTTATGTTAATTGGTACAAACATCACAACGATCCACCGACCGCTAATTATATTGTAAAGCATCAAGTACGATGTCGAATTGAAACGTTAAGTTATTTAAATACCTGGGAAATTTATAAGTTGTAACTATAAACTGGCAAGTCATTTAGAGCGTTTGTGGACAACAAGGTTGAGTACATGACAAGCATTGCCATCATCGGAAGAGTCCAACCATCGTTCCTAGAAAACTATTTGACACGATTATAATACAAGTATGTACATGTACAAGCATTGCCATCATGGGA
>JAMKCH010033129.1:0-14554 GCA_023653785.1 Ophioderma brevispina
CCCAGGTTCACTATGTGACCTAGGTAAACTGCTTTACTAATAAACTGACATAGTTAAGAATCGTCTGTTTGAATTCACTTTCAAAGTAGGTTCTAAAAAACTAAGTTATTATAGAAAAGAAAACAATGAAACTTAATTACTTACAAATGACCGGAGTAAACGCGCGCAAGGGGATTCCCATTTTTCTGAAATTTCCAGTCAAATTCAAATGATTGAGCTCAAGTGTGAGTCAATGTTCAAATTTCCCACGTGGTGATCACAAATTTAAATTCTAGTACATCTCCAAAGTCCAAAAAAACAATTATTAACGTCCACTCCACGGATTAGTGTGAGTTGTCCATTCCAAGAAAGGAAAATCATCATTGAGAGAGCCAGTATGGGAAGCTGTCCCCAGTGGCTTGTATGAAAACTCGAGTACATATATCCAGGACTTGGTAGTAGAAATCCATATTAATCAAAACGTTGTTACCAATACTGCATCCAATGAATTTGCATTTAACGACTACAGTCCACTTATTAAGAATTAAGAGGTAGTCGAATTAAAGAATAAACCATGTTGTTCATTAAGGTAAAGCTGGTGTCAGCCAGGAGAAACTTGTTGCTGCTATGGCCCCATCTTGTATGCTTGGATTCCAGCTCCCGACTGCGGCTGGCACACTTCTTGATGATGTGGCAAGTCGGGTCATCTTGTAGGCATGGTCAAGTGGGGTTTGACCAGTTGACTTGGATTATCTGGGTCAGGCAGTCCAGGTTAAGTAATCATTGTGTCCATTTTATGGGTGTGTCACCTGTATACGTGATCAATCGTGATCAATGAAGACACAATCATTACAGACTGAAAAATTTTACTCTTTTGGAGCGAATTTCACATATATCACTCTTTTTTAGAGTAAGATTAGTTCACTCTTACATTTAGAGATATCTAAATATAGAAATACAAGGTGCGTCGAAAAAAATTGACCCTCATTGATGGCCGCCATTTGACTTTTTTAAATGATATATATCTTACATATGTGTATCTTCGGAAAGCTATTTCATTATCTTATTGCTGAAAAGATGATTCCAATCGGTGAGTGTAGGCCATGCTACAGTCTTTGAACAAGTAGTCAGCTTGTCTCCCTATCACGGATACACCATGTTGAATGCCGGCGCCGGCGGCCAACTAAGGCAAATGACTCCGCAAAATGATGATAAGGGTGTGTGTATGTTTATGTCTAATAAAGTTGGTATATTAAAGGCGCAAAAGCCAGTGATAATGGTAAGATTTATGTGAAATACTTTTTTCAGATGTTGCATATTTTGGTCTATAAATATAGAAATACATTAAACCTCAAAGGTTGTCGCCGATGTCTGTTCCTTCTATAGTATGATTCATTCAAATCCTCATGCAGATATCAAGTTACTTTTATTTTTCAATGATTATTATGGAGTGGATGAGGACGTAGAAACGTTAAGAGGCATTGGGGTAAATCGTAATTAATTTTGTGGAGGTTAAATAGCGTCACAATTATTGCAGTCATAAATAGCCCGATTATCTTCTGGACACTGATTTCCTCGCTGAACACCTTTATTCAAGTGAATCAGTGGACAGAGCAAAAAACGACGTCCTTGATTCAAACGACTGTAATAGCTTGGTTCTACCCTAACTGATGTGAAGGATTATTGCAGCAAATTAAAAGATAATGAACCACAGCAGCAGACAACATCCGCTGAGCTATTAGGCCAGTCAAAATCTAGCAAAAATAATAGCTATACCTGGAAAAAATTAGAACAGGAAATTATTTTTGTTGGAAACATCTCTAAGACCCTTCCCCATTAACATATTACAAATAGAAAAAAAATGGATGCTCGGGAAAAAAGGAAATTTGCTAAAACCAAAATGGCTGCCAGACCTAACGTTTCAATTAATATAGGCACATAGGACCACTTATTTGGGAAAATATAACACAATAACTAGCATTATTACAAGTGTTCTGTATGAAATAATAATAAAATTTTTACTGAGAGGGCCAATTGAAATACAAATGGCGGTAATTTTTAAAATGGCCGCCAATTTCCGCCAAAATCATTTTTATGAAAATTTATTATAAAAAAGATGCTCTGGGTATAATATTGTTATTTGATGCTAAAATTAGACTGAATCTGGACACATGAACATTTCACAAAAACTAGGTAAAAAACATTAGAAAATGGTGTTAAAAAAAGGACCACTCCAAGAATTTTTAGCAGTTCCTAAATACTAGATTTTATTTCCACGTGTTTCTGATTAACATTTGAAAACTTTCTTTTCTTGTCGGAATTTTTGATACCTGTTGATGTAAAACAGTAACTCCATAGTGCTGAATACTGATAGTAATCTAAACAAGAAAACCAAATCATTTTTATCTAAAACCGAATATGGTGGGCCGGTATTCTGGTGCCGTGCGGTGTCGGAGAGGCACAGAGAGGCAGAACGATTGTGGAATTTAAAATACACGAAAAAGTTAGGACTAAATATACATATTTAACATGCGTTCACTCAAAGAACCTATCGTGTACTGTACTGATGAGGCGGCCGATAGGTCCGGACAGTTTGAAAACCTAGTTCTTGCCAAGGCTACCATGGCTTTGGACACACTTTAAAAGCATAAAGTTTTGGCATATTAGATAATCAAGCCTTCATTATAAATATGAAATTTAAAGTATTTTAATCTTATCTTTACCATTTCAAAAAAGGACTGAGATGCTCTGTCCTCATGTCGCGAGTTGTCCTGATCCCTTTGTATACTATTGCCAAGGTACCTTGGCCCAGGTGAAAGAAAAACTGCGTGTCTCCCACGAGAGAGTCTTCTAGCTACCATAGCAAACATGTACGGAATAAACCGTGACCTTGTCGACGAGGCCAATTTGGGTACAAGTGCTTGACAGATGGGTGGTAGGGACACTCAGTCACACGGGAACTGTAAATTATATGACACCGGGACCCCCGCCGGGACCTTGCCTTTAAAAACGCTTAAAAAGCAAACATGTGGCATAGTTAGAGAATTCAAGCCTTATAATAATAAATATGCAAAAGTTTAAAAGACTTGTTTTATTTTCATTAATTACTGAGATCTCACATCCCCAAACTCTCCCACATTAGCTACTGAGAGCACATATGATGAATCTCAAATGCTCTGTGTGTCTGCCAACTCAATAGCCGAGCAACTCCTCGCAATGGGTCGTTTCAAGGATATTGAAAAGGATTACCTTGCTCTGTCAAAAAAGTGATCACCAAACTTCGTTGGAGCCCTGGCGTGGATGGGTCACTTTCAACACCCTTCTCTCACAAGATGAGCTTTACCTCTGCGATTAGCCAACTAAAGAGTGGGAAAGGCCCAGGGGCCTGATAATAATACCAGTGGAGTTGTGATGAACTGCAGCCCACGATGTCTTGAATTCTACACATTGTTCATAATCCACCCAGTCCTTACCCAAGATCCAGGAGGGCTACCTCTCGCCCTCTCCACAACCAAACAAGCCTGTTGACAACCCCAAAACTCCGCCCAATATTCACTTACTGTGTGTTCCTTCCAACTCGTGAGAGCTAATCCTGGCCCGGCTGGATCCAGTCGTCGAATTCCATCTGCCTGACGAAAAAGCAGGAGCACGTGGCCGGAGCAATGGTCCATCAGATCGTAAAACTCACAAATGATGTCGAGGGGGCTTTGAAAAGCGTCGTAGGCAGGCGTCATCTTGGTTGAGACCTTACTCCAGCATATGACTCCGTGGTGGTACCAGGTGGGCTTGGAACCACTCAACTTCTCAGGACCATCCCGATCGTTCCCCTTTACAGCAATGATAGTGCTGCAAACCGTAACCTTTGTTCTTAAGACCAGTGAATTAGCAGAGCAGTTGACTGCGTCGTTTGAGGAACAGAGTCCCACAAGGAACAGACTGGCTCCCATGCCTGTTCAACTTGTATATCAGCAACTCCACCTGAGACCACATGTAGACAAATATGGCTACGGACGGCCGACGATCTTTCCCTTCTTTTCACTGGACAGAAGCCTGGACTGAAGTGAAAGAACACTTTTCTGCAGATTGATTCCTCTCTGCAGCATATCTCAAGACCTGTAGACTCATCAAGCTGAGTGAATCCAAGAACACCGCTACTCTACTGCCTTCGAACTCAATACCAAAGAGGCTCAATCGCCAGCTTCCCATATCACCTCAAAGGGAAGCATCTCTGCCATACATCCTAACGCCACTTATCTGGGAGTGAAGCAAGCTTGATCAGCAGCTTACTTATCGGCAACATTTCGAGTCAGTATGTGCAACTTTAGGTATCTTTGATCGAGGAATACCTCCTGTACCACTTGCTGGATTTCATGGGGGCTAGCCCATCCACTCTAACTACGCGGCCACCGCCTTGGATTCTGGTCTAACAGTGATGCTGAATAATTAGCCCTTCCCAGCAAGGTACAATGCTCTCACACAAAGAAGCTTACACCCAATATAAATGGATATGGTGTAAGGCTGGCGCGTCGAAACCCAAGGGGCATTTTTCGTCGGTGACAGAGGACTAAAAAAATAGGGGTGCATTTGGTAGAGCAAGCCAAAATATCCCAAAATAAGGGTTTTGGTGACAAATCTTCTAATTTTTAACACCAAAATGGGGTCGTGTTTTAGAAAATTTTGCAAACATTTCCACCCAAAATTGGAATTTTAAAAATTTGCCCCAATCGGGTCTTTGGGTTGACAGTTTGGGTAAATTGTAAAAAATATCGGGTCTTGGTGACAATTTTCAAAATACATGGGTCTTTGGGGACAGCGATGCTGAAAATGGGGTCTAAAACCAGTCTTATATGCGCGTCACCTCCACAATACTCAACGAGACCATGAGAACCAACACTAGCTGACTGGGGCTGCCTTTGTCCCACTCCATCCGAGAACATTTGTCTATAACCGTCACTAGCAAGCGCGTACTCGTGGCGAGTTTGCACGGGCTTTACGCAGGAGACGCTATTATGCGGTACGCAAATTAATAGGCGCTTAAGGTTATTATTATGGGGAAATAATACTTGTGTTATTTTCGCTTTGATTGTCGTATGTATGATGGAAATTACGGGTAGAGGACACGGTGAGTACGGGTGAGTGAAGAATGCCAGAAAAAAACGATTTTTAAACGGAAAGTTTATACGGATGAAAATTGTAGGCGGGAAACTACGGTAAAAAAATACATAAGGTTATGTTGTGACGGGGTTCATAAACTGCATGATGGCGAGAACTTTTATACGGGAGTTTTTGAGGAGATTGACTGAGAAAAAAGGTGGGGTATGACGGAACTATACGGGCTACCACACGGGGAGTACTTTTTGAGGAAAAAAGTTTAAAACACGGAAAATTTACGGGATTAAATATTGACATTTATTATTTAAAAAAATACAGAAAGACAAAAATTAACATATATTCGGAAAGTTATAATCGGATTGTTTCCCTTATAAGTTAGAAATTCTGTAAATACAGAGGTCAGGATTTTGTGATAGTAAAGGCAATTTGAGTTATTAACGAATGTTGTGACTCTGGAGTGGGGAAAAGTCGTATTAAACTTCAG
Source organism: Ophioderma brevispina (assembly GCA_023653785.1). Classification (NCBI taxonomy): domain Eukaryota; kingdom Metazoa; phylum Echinodermata; class Ophiuroidea; order Amphilepidida; family Ophiodermatidae; genus Ophioderma; species Ophioderma brevispina. Next base: position 5,576 of record JAMKCH010033129.1, read on the forward strand.
GGTGACGGGTAGGCCTAAGTTACCACGGAGTTAAAGGATTGTTGAGAGTCTATTTCACTGTGCGTGTATTTCACTGGTTTGGTTTGCGTGGTCGCGGAAATTGTGACAGTCACTTCTCAGTGATCGCTTCAGTTTCAGTGTTTGCTCTCGTCACTAAACTTACACTCTCAAACATTGTAAAATTTTAAACCAAACATGTATTAACAGCGTGGAAAAAGCCCAATAAAATGGGCAAATTTGTGACTTTTTTTTTTTTTTTTAAAATTTCTAATTTTGATGATGATATTGTTGGTTAAAATTTTAACCAATCGTTCTGAGAGTGTAGCGGAGCCCGCGCGAAGCGCGGGCCTACCGCTAGTTAATTCAAAAATTCCAATTATATCTTTTTCACATAGACAGAAGCGAACAAAACAGAAAATAAAGCACAGAAAAGATTACTATATCACACACAATCTTGAAATCGTAGCAATATAATTTATTTTGATTAATTATTTTACCTTTAGAATACATATCAAATACATTGCATTCATTTTTTAACATTAATTTAAATTCATGTAAAAACATAATTAAATCGTGAGAAATCCACAAATCCACAAATTCTCAATTTAACACATCTTTGGAAGTGACGGGGATGTGCGGCGAACATTTCCCAACTAGGTCTTTCGGTTAAAAAAAAATCATACCACAAAAGGGGAATATTTTGGTCGCGAAGCCCCTTTAAAAGGGGGTCATTAGTTACACCTGGAAAATTTGAGGTCATAGAATTAAAAGACAATACAAAATTTTACAATTTTACTCGAAAAAACCTAACGTTGTATAGTGTAACTGTTGAGGCAAGTTGACAATGGAATTTGGTTATTTTTACGGAAAACAGTGTTGTTCAGGCATGATAGAATTTTGTTCAAAATAGTTTAACAATCGTGGCCTTGGGTGACAACTAAAATGGTTACTTAGGGTGAAAGGGTTCAATGTGGCCGACAAATACCAGTCACTTTTTGCAGTAACCCCAATATTGCACCATCCTCAAATTAAACCACCATTACTCCGCACGCACCCACGAATCACTCACTTTTTTGTTCTCTCCCAGAATCCCGCATGAAACATTCAATTACTCTCACGTTCTTTGACATAAAGCGGAGATTCAATTTGCTGAAAAAAAGTTTAGCTTGGTCTCATTTCACCAATCTAAAACACACGACGACAACAGGCTTTTTTCTGGACTTTGGTCCAAGATCAATGATGAATGTAGTTATTACATCTAGCTTCCTCAAAAGAGTATCGGAATACTCATCGAGTAGCCATGGAGGATGGGAGTTACCCACTCCTCAATACAATGGTATCAATGGGAGTACCCAGTGTATGTCTGTCAACCGGACATGGAGATGACAGGGACTTTTCATTTCCCTCGGAATAAGGGGTTACCAAAAATAAGTTGCGATAGTCAGAAGCGATTTTTTAGTTCACTATGATAACAGCCTAATGTTATGCCCACCATGGATCAAGAACAAGGTTGAATCAGAGGATTACGCTCTGGAGTTTCTCGGAAATCGAAGGTTAAAAAATCGCATCTCTCATTTTAGTTTTAAGATCCCCTATTTATTATGTCAGAAATTTATGACCCTCCAAATATTTGAGGACAATCTTTGAGAAGATGCAGCCCCTGCTCCTGAGTGAGTAACGTGACCTAATAGGCTGTGTTTTTCGTAATATCATAAGCGTATAACCGTGAACTGTCAACGAAACAAACCAGACAACCCGGGACGAGTAGGCCCCATGGCACTTGGGAAATTGCGTAAAGGAAGGCAAAGTTTCAAATCGGCCAAAGTCACCTGAAAGTTCCTGAATGTTGCAGATTATTTTTATCGCCAAAGTTTGGAAAAACTTGTGCAAACTTACAGGATATTTTTGTGGACTCGGTTTTTTCAGCCTACTTTATGATTTCTTCCCAAGTGACATGGGCCTGATGAGCAATTTTGGTCTATGTCCATTTATCTGCATTGCTTGCTTAAATTAAACAAACATTTTTGACACGCACTAAGGGTCCCTGGGAGCATAAAAAACCCGTGAAATTTTGTTAAAGAGTCAAAAACGCAATTATACATTTTATAAGATCTCCACACCATATTCAATTACAAAACGGATAGCCGTTTAGGTTTCGTCATGAGTGAGTTGTAAATTGTTTTCTTTAAGGAAAAAAAGATAGCATTCTGGAGATAAAGTGCCCGTATCCCGCTCGTACAAAGCGACTTTTTCCAAATGCGTAAACACAATCCCTTTATTAATAACTTTGAAACCAGAAAAAAGCTGGTATTATTCTAGTGGAAACTTCTTAAAATAAAAAAAACTTGACATTTCAGAAGAAAAACAGGCGTTAAATGTACTTATAAAAAATTAAAAAAAAAACAATAAAGTAAAGTTAACCATAAGTTAAACAGCCCAGCCACACCCCCTACACAACACACCCCCACACACCCACACACACACCACACAAACACTCGCGCGCACACCCACCACGCACCCAAGAAAATCAAACCGATGCTCCCTTGAGACTTTCAAAATATTCGAATCACTATTTAAAATGCTTGATAAAATCGAAGTATTCCCATTTAATTATGTACATCTCTATGTCATCGTCCAATACCCAGCCTATGTGCTAATATGAACATCTACCCCAAGCCCCCCCCCCCCCCCCCCCCCAGCCGCCCCTCCTATCGCCATAGAGCGTCGGTATAAGCATTTCGATCAAAAGAAGCGAAAAGATAGGTGATTTTAAGGGCCTACAAACCTAATTGCAGTCCCAAGGGATGCTTGTGAGACGTGTTAAACATCCCATCAATTGAAGCACTTATACCCAAAACATGATTTTGGTCAATGTCTATTTATCTGCATTGCTATGCTAAATTAAAACAAACTTTTTGACAAGGGTCCCTAGGGAGCATAAAACACCCGTGAAATTTTGTTAAAGAGTCAAAAATGCAATATACATTTTCATATTGATCTCCATCACATATATCAATTACAAAACGATAGCCGTTTAGGTTTCGCTAATGAGTGAGCTTGAACTTGTTTTCTTGTAGGAAAAAGATAGCATTCTGGAGGATAAAAGCGCCCGTATCACGCTCGTAAAGCGACTTTTTCAAAAATGCGTAAACACAATCTTAAAATCACTTTGCAAACCAGAAAAGCTGGTATTATTCTAGTGGAAACTTCTTAAAATAAAAAACTCGACATTTCAGAAGAAAAAAGGCTTTTATATGTACTTATAAAAAAAAACAAAAAAAAACAATAAAGGTAATTTAACCATGAGTTAACAGCACAGCCACACCCCCACACACACACACCCACACACACCCACACACACACACACACACACACACACACGCACACGCACCCACACGCACCCAAGAAAATCAAACCGATTGCTCCCTTGAGACTTGCACAATATTCGAAATCACTAATTTAACATTGCTTGATAAATCGAAGTATTCCCATTTAATTATGTACATCACTATGTCATCGTCCAATACCCAGCCTATGTGCTAATATGAACATCTACCCCAAGCCCCCCCCCCCCCCCAGCCGCCCCTCCTATCGCCATAGAGCGTCGGTATAAGCATTTCGATCAAAAGGAAGCGAAAAGATAGGTGATTTTAAGGGCCTACAAACCTAATTGCAGTCCCAAGGGATGCTTGTGAGACGTGTTAACCAATCCCATCAATTGAAGCACTTATACCCAAAACATGATTTTGGTCAATGTCTATTTATCTGCATTGCTATGCTAAATTAAAACAAACATTTTTGACACGCCCTAAGGGTCCCTAGGGAGCATAAAACACCCGGATTTTGTTAAAGAGTCAAAAATGCAATATACATTTTCATATTGATCTCCATCACATATATCAATTACAAAACGATAGCCGTTTAGGTTTCGCTAATGAGTGAGCTTGAACTTGTTTTCTTGTAGGAAAAAGATAGCATTCTGGAGGATAAAAGCGCCCGTATCACCCTCGTAAAGCGACTTTTTTCAAAAATGCGTAAACACCAATCTTAAAATCACTTTGCAAACCAAAAGCTGGGATTATCTAGTGGAAACTTCTTAAAATAAAAAACTCGACATTTCAGAAGAAAAAAAGGCTTTTATTGTACTTAAAAAAAAAAAAAAAAAAATCAATAAGGGTAAATTTAACCATGAGTTAACAGCACAGCCACACCCCCCACACACACCACACCCACCACACACCCCACACACACACACACTCTCTCGCCCCATCACACGCACCCAGAAAATCAAACCGAATGCTCCCTTGAGACTTGCAACAATAGTCGAAATCACTAATTGAACATTGCTTGATAATCGAAGTAGTCCCATTTAATTATGTACATCACTAATGTCCATCGTCCAATACCCAGCCTATGTGCGAATATGAACATCACCCCAAGCACCCCCCCCCCCGCCCCCCCCGGCGCCCCTCCTAATCGCCATAGAGCTGTCGTATAGCATTTCGATCACAGGGAAGCGAAAAGAGAGGTGAGTTTAAGGGCCTACAAACCTAAATGCAGTCCCAGGATGCTTGTGTGACGTGTTAAACAATCCCATCAATTGAAGCACGATACCCAAACATAATTTTGGTCCAACAGAGGCCCATGTCACTTGGGAAATTGCGCAAAGTAAGGCAAAGTTTCAAAATCAGGCAAAATCACCTGAAGTTCCTGAATAGTTGCAGATCTCTCAAGTTTGCAAAACTTTGGTGCAACTTAAAGGAATATTTTGTGGACTCGGTATTTTTCAACCATACTTTAATGCACTCTTCCCAAGTGACATGGGCCTGATGCGCAAATTTTTGGTCATATGTCCATTTATCTGCATTGCTATGCTAAATTAAAACAAACATTTTTGACACGCCACAAGGGTCCCGAGGATCATAAACACCCTTGAAATTTTGTTAAAGAGTCAAAAAGGCAATATCATTTCATATTGAATCTCCATCACATATCTCAATTAACAAAACGATTAGAGCTCGTTCTAGGTTTCGCATAATGAGTGAGCTTGTGAACTTGTTTTCTTGTAAGGAAAAGATAGCATTCTGGAGGATAAAAGTGCCCGTATCACGCTCGTAAAGCGACTTTTTTCAAAAATGCGTAAACACAATCTTAAAATCACTTGCAAACAAAAGCTGTATTATTCTAGTTGAACTTCTTAAAATAAACAAAACTCTGACATTTCATAAGAAAAAAAGGCTTTTATATGTACGTAAACAAAAAAAAAAAAAAAACAATACAGGTAAATTTAAAAAACCATGAGTTAACAGCACGCCACACCCCCCACACACACCCCACACACACACACACACACACACACTCCTCGCTCACCCGACCCGCACCCAAGAAAATCAAAACCGATGCTCCGCTTGAGACGTGCACAATATTCGAAATGCACTAATTTAAAACATGCTTGATAAATCGAAGTGATTCCCATTTAATTAATGTACATCACTACTATGTTCATCGTCCAATACCCCGCCTATGTGCTAATATTCACATCTACCCCCAAGCCCCCCCCCCCCCCCGGCGCCCCTCCTAGCGCCATAGAGCGTCGGTATAAGCATTTCGTGCTCAAAGGAAGCGAAAAGATAGGTGATGTTAAGGGCCTACAAACCTAATTGCAGTCCCAGGGATGCTTGTGAGACGCGGTTAAACAATCCCAATTAAGGGCACTTATACCCACAACATAATTTTGGTCAAACAGCCAGGCCCCATGTCACTTGGGAAATTGCGTAAGTAAGGCAAAGCTTCAAATCGGCCAAGTCACCTGAAGTTCCCTGATGTTGCAGTCTCGCAAAGTTTGCAACTTTGTGGCAAACTTAAGGATATTTTTGTGGACCTCGGTATTTTCAACCTACTTTATGCATCTTCCCAAGCTGACATGGGCCTGATGAGCATTTTTGGTCATATGTTCATTTATCTGCATTGCTATCTAAATTAAAACAAACATTTTTGACCAGACTCCCTAAGGGTCCCTAGGGAGCATAATAAAACACCCGTGAATTTTGTTAAAGAGCCAAATGCAAGATTACATTTTCCAATATTTTGATCTCCATCACATATACAAATTCCAAAACGATACCAGTTTAGGTTTCGCCTAATGATGAGCCTTGCACTTGTTTTTCTTTTAAGGAAATAATGATAGCATTCTGGAGGATAAAAGTTCCCGTATCCACACGCTCGTAAAGCGACTTTTTCAAAATGCGTAACACAATCTTAAAATCACTTTGCAAACCGAGAAAAGCTGGTTATTAATTCTAGTGGAACTTCTTAAAATAAAACACTCGACATTCAGAAGAAAAAAGGCTTTTATATATGTACCTTATAAAAAAAAAAACAATAAAGGTAAATTTAATAACCTGAGTTACAGCACACCACACCCCCCACACCCACACCCACACACCCCACACAAACACCATCACACGCGCGCGCGCACCCACACGCACCCAAGAAAATCAAACCGATTGCTCCCTTGGCCTTGCACAATTTTTCGAAATCCCAATTTAAAAACATTGCTTGAAATAAATCGAAGTATTCCCATATAATTAATTGTACAAATCACTATGTCATCGTCCCAATACCCAGCCTATGTGCTTAATATGAACATCTACCACTACACCACCCCCCCCCCCCCCCCCCGGCGCCCCTCCTATCGCCATGAGCGTCGGTATATTAGCATTTCGATCAAAAGGAAGCGAAAAGATAGGTGATTTTAATGGCCTACAAAACCTAATTGCAGTCCCAATGGACGCTTGTGAGACGTGTTAAACATCCCATCAATTGGAAGCTTATACCCAAACATTATTTTGGTCAAACAGGCCCCATGTAACTTGGGAAATTGCGTAAAGTAAGGCAAATTTCAAATCGGCCAAAGTCACCTGAAGTTCCTTGAATGTTGGCAGATCTCGCACAGTTTGGCAAAACTTGTCAACTTAAGGATTATTTTTGTGGATTCGGTATTTTCAGCCTTCTTTATGCATCTTCCCAAGTGACATGGGGCCTTTAAAAAACCTTGCTCAGTTAAATGGCACGTTCAAAAACCATCACCAGCGTTCTTTTGTCTGTACTTTTTTCACGAGGAATTCAGTGAATTACTGATCTGACCTATTTTGTTTGCATCGGCATCACCTTAAGTTAACGCGCTTGTTGTCGTCACCAAAATCAACCTGTTGATTCGGACACGACCCGTATCGTATGTTAACAACCAGTCTGCGGTGGTTATTTCCTAAGCTATTTTTTTTATACATGCTGAATTTTTGGTTTCATTCAGCTTCAATTGGTGATCTGTTCGGCCTTGTAAATAATTCTTGCAATTGGACCTAGGCAATTTAGCAATACGGTTTGTTACGCAAACTCGATTGCATTCTCTTTGGGTAGGTTTTTACTCCGTACAAGCCTGATTGATTTCATTCTCTGACTTTATTCAAAAAGGGGTTTCGGTGGCTCAACGATGTCCAAAACATCGAAAAAATCCTCACAATTCATATTTTGGTATTTTGTTGATACTGGCATGGATGTGCTACATAACCTGGCTGTATAAACCTGCAAGTGATTGGGGCTGAATCCGTGTATCAAACAAAGCAGTACTTTTTATCTGATTCCCTGGAATTTTTCGATACTGGGCGTATCAAATTCCGACTTGAGATCAAAAACGGCTTTTCCGTGAGAAATATCCCAGATTTTATGCATGATGTGCAGCATGATTGTTACAGTTTGACCTCAAAGACAAAAAAATATCTTTGTTGTTCTTTTAGGGCCTATGTTGGAAACCACAATCACAGCTGTTTGGTGTTTTATTTAAACCGAAAAGAGCCGGGCTTTTTTGGGATCCATCTCACCGCCGGGGGGGGAGGCAGTATCTCGGAAACGGCTTGATGAACTATCATATGTGTGGTACCAATGGATAGCTATGCCCTCCAGAGTCCCATTGGATACCAAAAATAGTACAAACATATCTTGTATAAACGTCACAGTGACGTTCAAACTGACGTCATGCAAAAATGCGAAAAATCTACAAAAATCGCAAAATATTCATGGTTTTGCGCCATTTTTTCAAGCAAAAGTTTGGATTTTTTGGCCATGATTGGTGTCAGTATGCGCAACACTGCTCTTACACAAAAAATCAAATAAATAAGATAAACACATAGTGTAACTTAAATCCTTTAGCACACGCAAAAACTGTGTGGGTATTTCTTCTGCTCTATTTGTGTGATTTCACAATGGGAAATAGATTTTCTTTCTTCGCGCACCCAGTGCGCGATTAGTTTAAAATGTCCACATTTTGTTTAAATGGTCCTTAAATCGAGCGCAAGGCTTCAAAGAAAGGCCCCCGAGCCTTTTAGGTTAACGCCATCGCTGTATGTCTATATTGCGGAGAACAGTATGACAAATTTCCTTCCTCAACCCTTGATTTTATTCCCTAGTGTGTTGGTCTACATAAAGCATTCTTGTAATTGTACCACATTATCCCCGAATTAATAAGTTTTAAAAATGCCATTTCCACCTTTTTTCTCCGATTTCTTTTCTCGCATATCGCTGCTAATTCCCTTTAACATCGTTTTTTGTTCACCTAGGTCAGTTGCACATATGAGTGATTCTAGAACTTATCGCCATTGCTAAGAGTCTTTTTTATAATTATTGATTGATTGCTATCCTGTCGCATTTCATTTGCATCAGTTTGTTTTCTTTGGTTTTCATTATTTCCATTCTTTTTTAAGGAATTACATTGTTTAAAACAAATTGGCTCTTTAAGGTACAGTATTTACTTTAACATTGGCGTGTGTGCTTTGTGGTTTACAATACAATTTTTAAGCATTGCCAGTTTTTTTCTGTTTTAATTTTCAGCCCCCTTCTCAGTATCGTATTACATTCACAGCCAGTCACCAATGCAAAATCTCATTTTCTCTGTTATTTTTGATATAATTTTAATTTAAAATT
>JAMKCH010033130.1:0-30442 GCA_023653785.1 Ophioderma brevispina
TCAGCGTTAACCTTTGAAATTATAAGCAGTCTCAAAACCAAATAAATCCATTTTTGAGTTTGAAAGTAAAGCAGAATGTAGGCCAATTTACGTAGATTTTGTTTGACGCGCAGTATCATGTTGCCAGATTTTGTTCTTGATTGGGGGGAATTATGTAGCTGGTGTCCCACTCCCAGCGTCTAGCGTACCCTATTTTATCCTACTCATTTCCTTTTATTGATATTATAGGTGAGTATAACTATAAATTTATTCAAATAATAACAGAAAAGCAGAAGCGTCCAAAAGAGGTTGAATTGTCCCGAGGTTCGAATCGTCTTTTGATCAATGTGACCGAATTGGCTTGGCCGAATTGGCGTTTGGGTCGAATTGTTTGGGTACTTGTTATGAATACAAGGCTCGTGATTGGCTGATAGAGAAATAATTCCCGGCGTGATTTTTAACGGTTTATTCAGCGATTTTGTACAGTTTTCTCTTAAATGTGCAACTTTTGAAATTGTCACACCCGATGATAATTTCTTTTTTTATTTTTTAATATTATTGGTGTCAACAAATCGTAGTTCCTCGTGAATTGCACCTAAACAACGTCTTTTTTCGTGCTTGTGTTATGGTCCATATACATGTATATTACTTTAGCTTTTGATTCTGATTTGTAGATCGGTATCTGTGGGCGTACAGGAAGTGGAAAGTCGTCTCTGGCACTGTCGTTTTTCAGACTAATCCAGATATTTAAAGGTAATTAAATTCGTTTGAGCCTATAGAATGTATCATACGGATTATGATTATAAAATGATGTAAATTTACTGAAATGAAAATCAGTCAAAGATTTTATGTCATTGGTAGTATTATTGGTTTTAAGTAATATGTCATTCTTTGACACCTGGCTTTTGTAGAAATTGCGGGGAAGTATCATTATTTTACTTAATCAAATGTACAACTGTCCCTATGTGATTGAATTTCCCGTAAGTTTCGTTCTAATGATGTATTGATTAATGTATAATAAATAATTTACTCTAAATGTTATTGTATATTTTCGTTCGTATCAACTAGAATATTTAATTTTTTTATAGGGAAAATCTTATCGATGGGAAAATATTGCGAACTCCTCTGACTACTTAAGACAAAATTTATCATTGGATTCCTCACGACCCCCGCTGTTGGTATTTACTGGGTCAATTAGGTAAGCTGAACCTTTACATTTGCTATCGTTAAATCATACTAAATTTAATGTCTTTTAATTCCAACAAATATGCAAAGCGTTCATCTAACAATCACAATTCAACTATATTTTGTCGAGATATATTCACTGATTGATGGATGCCTATGTAATACCTGCGTACCGTAGCGAAGCCAATTATGTTCCTTCTTGTATTTATACTCCCTCAAACAGGTCTAGTCGTATATCCGTCAAAACGTGCCCACACGTCATAATACCGACCTATATTAGTATTATGGTGATATCTATCAATTTATGTCGCTCCCGTCCGTTGATAGAAAGAGGGTCTTTTGGGGATAATTAACGTAGCAAAATGCGGGGTTTTAAGGATTTTTTTTTGGGATTGGGGGGAGTAAGAAGGTTAAGAAGGACGGAAAGAAAGGATAATTTTTTAAAAAGACCCAATTTTTAAAATGTTAAAAAAAGCAAAAAACTAAAAAATTAAAAAAAAAAAAAAAAAAAAATCAATTACGTAAGAATAAATTAATGAATAAAATCCCAGATAAACAGGTCGCAAGTCATATCAGTCGGGGAGGAGGTTTCATCTCCCGTTGAGTTATTTTTTTTTACCATTCAAAAGAAAAAAGCCAATTAGCTAGCAAATTTGGCTTCATTCCATTTGGTACGTCTTAAGATCACGGATGTAACAATGGCCTACATATTGTTTTTTTGTCTGCGGTCATTACAAACTCCCAGCATCTACATCCTTTAAATAAAATGGCAATGCACCATTAAATCTGTAATTTTCTCTGTTATAGGATGGTCTCCAACAGGGAAGTGCCACGTCGTCTAATATCAGTTCGTCTAATATCCATAGTCTAATCCATTTTGTCTAAATCACTAGGCTAATATAAGAACACCCCAACATCTCTAATTCACTTTGTCTATTACATTTGAGACTAAATACCATTTTGTCTAATCACCACATCAGCTAATACAATTTCGTATAATGTCCAGTTGGTATAATCACTCAACAACGTTGTCTACAACCATTTCGTCTAAGCACATTTCGTCTACGACTCATTTGTTACTCATCATCAGATGGCTAAAACCAGTTCGTCGAATGCCATTGTGTTACGGCCCATTTGGTCTAATTCACCAGATGTGTCTAAAACCATTTCGTCCTAATGCCAGTTCGTCTACGTCCCTTTGGGCTAATCACCAGATTGTCTAAAACCATTCGTCCTAATGTCATTTTCGTTACGACCCTGGTCTAATCACCAGATTGTCTAAAACCATTTCGACTAATGCCAGTTCGTCTAAATGCCCATTGTTCGTCCTACGCCTCATTTTTGTCTACTGCAGGTTAACCACAGGGCCCATCTTACATAGAAATACAACCGAATGACATGTCACATGATTATTTTCTTAAGCATGCCATTCACCATTTCAAACATAATTGTTAATTTGAAGAAGTTGACCTTCATAATTTAATGCTTGTCAAAATTCGGTGGTTAACACAGAACCTTTGCAATGTTGTCATGTTAAAACGTATTTTGGTGTGTGATGCATTCCTTTTTTTCTTTTCGTCTTATGTCTTATCTAAATAAATGCATATACACAGCATTCGAACTCTAACTATAACGGGCATATGTTTGGCAAATGGTTAGACCTAATATTGAAAGACTTTCTTGAAAACGCTTTTTTGTTTTCTAAGCGAAAAATCAAAATTATTCCAAAGATTCACTAAAGATCTCCATTTCAATTTCATTTTATTCAGTTCTCAAACAACATCAAAACATTGCAACACGAATAGACATAGAATGTTAAAAATACAGTAAGATCATCATACTGCACATACAATTAACATAAAATAACCTACTGTATACAGGTACCAGGAAAATAATTGCAGCTTGGGAATGACGAATAAACCGGAGTACCAAGAAAGCCCAAAAAGAGCCCGTTAAAAAGGCTAATTCCATTGGGGGTCCTTATTACGATTATGTTATATCCTGCCGTTAACCTAAATCCAGTTATCTCGACACGTTGTTGCCGCTTTTTGGTCCCGCACCATGATTTACCATCAGCAACGCACCTCGCTTGTGAACGTATGTGCTTTTTGCTTTGTCTTTTCGCGCTACTTTTGGCACTTGGCTTCTCATCCGGTTCATGTGGTCATACAAAATTTCAGGGTACACTTGGGAATTAAATCGACTATCTCAAACAACTAGGAAATCTAGATAAGATAACGTACCTTCTAAGGTGGATTGCAAGTAATCGATTTTCAGTACATGATCACCAAGTCACCACGGTAATGAAAGACGAAAATAGATCTCATCATTGGCACTTTTTTCTTTAGCCGGCGTATCAGCATCGCCTTCTGGACCGGTATTCGCGAAGTTTCCTAAGGCAAATTCTTCTTTAATTGTGGATATCGTAAACTAACTGTCAATTAAGGCGAAGACATCAGCATCTCCTCAATTTTTGTTATAATCCAGCGTATTTATTTTTTTTTTGGCGCGCTGGTATTCATTTGACTCACTTCGTATGACGCCTTGAACGTAAGGTGGTGTCAGCCTCAGGTGTACTTTGAATCTGATAATCAAATAACCCGGCAGTACTCAAAAACGTGTTCGAGTCAGTGTGTCCTGCAAGTCGGAGTTAAGTGTCGAGTCAAGGCCGCTATTGGCTGAGTTTTTCTTCTTTAACCCACCTGGGTGAAGGAGTCGTAGAACTACAGTGATCCGGCGTGGCAGCCATGCTAATTCCATCGCAGGAGAGCAGATTGAAACCGGTATACTTCCTTTGATTTTGCGAGGTACAAGCTTAGCTTTCATTAATATTCCAGGATCTACTAATGTGAGCTGAATTCTGCTGATGCAACCAGAGGTTGTCGTTTTAAGCTGTTTGCCAGAAGTACTCCATAACACTGTGATATAAGCTGTATTTCGGTATGCTTTGGTTATGTAAATGGTTGTCGTCCACTCGGTTAGCAATTTTAGGTCATTCTCTAAACCTTTTCAATTTCACAAACACTATGTAGGAACAAGTTTGTTTTTTTTTTTTTCGTTTTTTTCCTCCATACTGTTATTCTCTCGCTCTCTGTTCAAGTGTATCACCTGTAGAACATACTATTAAGTTTCCTCATAAGAGCCTTTAATGCCTAGCTAGCAACAAGTATTCCCCATGTGTTACACGTCACCATCGCCTTCAGTCAGCATCATTGAGTCAGGGGTCCTTCACAACGCAGTGCCATTTCCACACTTTGCTTTCCTCAATCATCGATAAGCTGCGTTTGCAGATGCCTTGAATGTTTTCGTGCGTTATTTTGCTTCGTAACACCTTCATTTTTATTGCCATGAAGTAATGTGCATGTTGGCGTTCAATTTTTTGATGTTACTCAGCGGATTAAGTTAGTTTTGGTTTGCGCGATACCCCTCTCAGTTTGCGCTACAAGACAGGAGCTCACGCATGCGTTGACAGAATTTACCATTGCGAAAATAGCTTGCTGTTTCCGCTTGTCTCACTCAGATCCCTCACGCCTGCAGTTTTTTGAGTCCAACCATGTTGTCAGACTGTAGTAACTGAATGCAACCGATTTTTTGGAACGCTTACTGAGTTTTTTTTGATTTTTTGTAAACAATGCTTTAGGCCTAGGGCCTCGGGTTGCCCGGTTTAGTTTGTTAATGCCTTGTCCTGGGATATAAGAACTCACGGATTGTGTTGTGGCCGCGCCAACAAAGCGTCCCGTGGTGTTGATGTTGTGTGTGTGCGAGCCGATGTGTTCTTTGATTCCTAAAGACACGGGTTACTTCTTGGTTCGCTTGCAAATGTAATGCTGTTTACATTATTATTTAAAATTTTTTAGTTTCTTACAGTACGCCTATAGGGGCTTGTTTGTCTCACGTGTTTTTGTCGTTAGGTTTTGGCGGGTTTAAGGTATTAGTTTTTAGGTTGGTTTTCAACCAATTTGTTCCTAAGACCACTGGACCCAGCGTCATATATGGTGTAAGTACACGATTTTGGACAAAAGTTTACCTGTGCCGAGTAAAGAGGGTCTTCTTTGAAAATTATCAATTCCCCCCTTCTTTGCCATAATCAATGACTACGGCACCATTTCAGTCAAAAGACCATTAAACCCAAGGCCATAGGGTGTACACAAGATTGGGGGAGGTAAAATGTAGTCGTAAATGGGCAAATTGTTTGAAAATCGCTATATTCCTTCTAACCCAAATCAATTGATATGGTCAAATTTCAGTCCAAAGAACCATTCACCCAAGGCCATATAGGGTGTACCACAGATTGAGGTGGAAGAGAGTGTAGGCCGATTAAAGGGGCATTCTTTTAAGATCAATAAATTCCATTTTCTCTGGCCTCATTAATGCTATGATCACCAAGTTGGTCTGAAGAACCACTGACCCAAGGATCCGAAAGGTATAAACACCTTGGGGGGTCAAAGGTCATGAGGCATTAAAAGGGCATTCTTCATCAAATCTATAATTGCTGCTTTGTCCAAATTAATGCTACGATCACTTAAATAGAAGAACCTCTGATCATGTCCCATATATCGAGTGTACACAAGTGGTCGTGAAGTTTGGCTGATTAAAGGGGTATTCATTGAAAATTTAGGAATTCCTCACGAGTACTCAAAATCTATGCTTTGTTTGAAAAAAAAAAAATACAAAAAAACACTGGCCAAGTCCTATATGGGCATAAACAACAATTATCAAATTCCACATTCACTGATAGAGAGCCCATTTCGTGAAAAATAGATAAATTTACCTCGTCTGCCTTACTAAACTTACCTTCATTGTCAAATTAACAAGTTCACTAGGTGTGGTCAAAGGGCAGAGACCTATTGAGCATGATGATATTAGTGCTGTCGCCAAATACATTTAAGCCTATTGGCGTTGGGGTTTGTCGTAGAGCCTTTGACGTAGAGAGCTATGCTAATATGCCATAGCGCATGGTCGATTTTCCGCAAGGGGTTTTCGGCATTTCGGTTCTGGTGTTGCGTATCCGCACTTTCATGAGTCATTTAAGCATTCCCAGGGCGCCCCGCTCCTTTTAACCTTTGGCATGGTCGTAGTTTTGGGTACTGTTTCCTTTTTTCTCTGCTCTTTCAAAACGGGAATGCAATCCTTGACCAGTGTAATTATTTTGTTTATATATTTTGCCCCCCCCGTTTTGGTTTTTAAAAGCACTTCAGTGCGGTTTTTAATTTTTTGCTAGTTTTCCATGAAGGCCGGTGTGAGAATCTGAGTATCCCACAGGAGTGAATGTCTACCATTAGGTCAATGCTTGTCACGGATAACCGTACCGTTTTAGACGGGGCAGTTGGTCCACATGTCTGGAACAAAGATGGTTCAGTATCAATGTGAACACATGGCTATTGAGTGGTAGGACATTCATTCACAAGGACTCTGTATTTTCTTTTTCTTGTCACCGTTATGTTTTGCTATGCCCAATTAACTGTCGCACCAGTTTTGCAATAGGAACAGCCGACTCTTCAACGTCCGGCGTAGGACTCTTTCCATACATTGGTGGGCCGGTTTATGTCCTCTGTTACATTTCACTCCTTAAACCAATTTAAACAGGCGTTAATTTGGTGTCACACATTTTCCAATTGCTTCTTTTGCCCTATATAATGTCATTGCAACGTATTTTGGCGGTTAATTTCCTTTCTTCTGTTTTTTTTTGTTGGGCTTAATTAAGTTATTAATAGACCACTTTTATATAACGTTAATCCCCGGATATATGCTCAATCGCGGTGTCATTTTTTAGTATTATTGCCCGCCGTCAAAGAAAGCGCACATCATTGCCCTTCTCTGTTGAGGTGCCACTCAAAGACAATCCTTTAACAATTGCCATCCTATCAGTTCGAATTTTTCATAGTGCTGGTTTCCGCGATTTGGTCGTATCAACGGGTAGTGGCGGTTTACGGTCAGATCTTAGATCTACTCTTATTTCTTTGTTTTTTCATTGAAATTGAGCAATTTAACATTCCCCCGCCGTAAATATTAAATCATTCAGGCCACATGTCATTTTTTGTTCCCTTGTTCGTGTCACTTTTTATACTTTGGCGCGGGTTAATTTTCTTAACCTTTGACTGCCAGCCTGTGTCCCAATCTTTCCCTGTCGATGTTCTAATTTTGAAATGTGGGGATTAAAATAGTAAGTTTATTCTTACCGTTAAACTTTCATCTCAATTTTTTTAGGGTGGCATTACATTTGTTGCAATGTTCGAAGTTAAGCGGTAACTTGGTACCGCGCCCCAGCCTGTTTTTGTAGAGTCGATGCATTTTTGGTTCTTTCGTTCACAGTCCCAAAATTGTTAGTAAACCAAGTAAATGCTCGGCTCCCAATGTCCCTTTTGGATGTTTTATGTATTTTATTTTACATGCTCCACTCTGCAATATTAAATTTATTTACCCCTCAAATGTATATTCCCACGGTTTTTTGGCTCTGAAGCGCCGCATAGGCCCAATTTTCTTTATTTCTTTGGTAATTGGCTCAATAGCAATTTCATTGTAACTCTGTATTTGGTCCGTCCCTCCACGCGGGGGGAGGGGCATTGGCGTTCCTGATAGGCAACTTGTTTGAGTTTTTTTAAACAGTTGCCTATCCCACTCATGAACTTCGATAATTCGGCCTTAGCTGTTTTCTGGCACGAATTATCCTTGTTGTCTTATTCTGCGCAACATATTCAACAATTGATCATTGTATTTTGCATGCCTTCAATAAAATTTCAATGGCACGTGTTAGCCCATGAAACTTTTGTCAAGTTATACCACTGCCACTCGTAATCTGGGGTGGAATCGCTACGTACTTCCTCTCTGTATCCGTGGGACTTAGGTAGCTACAGCTAATTCCATTCCAATTGGTTTAATAGTCCAGGTTACAGAGAGGAATTTACAAACATTTAAATTGTCAGTGCGTAATTCATTAAATTATTGTCAGATTATAAGATTGAGTGTCGAAATAGCTAAATATCTAAATTCATTGGTACTGGGGCTGTGCCTTGATTATTTTCTGATGATAGAACATGATTTGGTGCTAAATTGTAACCTTATATTGGTATACTGTGCGTGTGCCTGATTTAATACCTCCTCGTTCTGGAGTTACTAACGTGGGGGGGGGGGGGGTGGGGGGCTTTTTTTAAAAAATGATGTTAATCGCCAACTATATATTTGTTGAATTGCTTTTGGGGCATTTGTGATAACGAACCAACGTTCCGTTGGCGCGGTTTTAGATGTTTGCTTGCTGCCATCATGTGAATTTTGCATAGTGTTTAAGGTTGAATTACTGAGGTCCCCTTCTTGAAATGGTTTGTTTGCTGCTGGCCATCGTTGATTATAGCACCAAATTGCAGGCCGATGCCTGTTGAATAAAATCGCAATTAAACGGCGAGAAATCCGCTACCCCCACCAACCAATTCCCTCCCTGCGTTCTTTGCTTTTCTTTCTTTTCAATGCCGTGTGAAGATACTATAATTACGATTTATAGGATTACCCTCGATGAACATATCAGTATCGCACACGGTGTTGCCGCGGCTTTGTCCCTCACCAGAGTTACCATCAACGCACCTCGCTTGTGCGTAGTGTGCGTTTGGCTTTTGTCCTTTTCGCGCTAATTTGGCACTTGGCTTTCTCAAAAATCCGTGTTCATGTGGTCCTAACAAAATTTTTCCCCGCCCACCTCTCCCTATCTTCCTATTAATTGCGGCTAGGTCCGTTGAGACCTATTTTTGAGTCCTGCGTGTTTTTGAAGTGGGGCTCTTATTACATTACTTCGTGAGAAAGTTGTGTGTAAATTCCTTCTGTACAAGTTTTTGACGTTACAAATTAATTTTGCTTGTATTGGTGACCCCCCCTTTTATGGGGGACTTCATATTGCATGTCATATTTTGTTAAGAGTGCTCAATTGACCTTGTGTAAATACTACATAAATAGGGTTAGCAGCCATTACCCCGCTCAGTGAGCTCGTAAATTCTAGCGGTTCTGGCAACGAAGTATCTTGTTGTCGTATTCTGCGCACCATATTCACCAATGCGCATTGATTTTGGCAATGCCCTTCAATAACATTCCATTCCCCTTTTATCACAGTAGAAATGTTGGTCAATTTATAACCACTTCCACTTCCCCCCTGGATCTGGTGTGAACTACGCCTTCCATTCCCCTCGGTCTGTAGCCGTGTGGAATTAGGTAGCTAGAGCTAGATAGTAATTTATGCCAATTGTGTTATAATTCAGTGTGACATATGAATTTACAAACATTTAATAGTGTCATGCGGTGGGTTCATTCATTAAATATTTGTCTGATATAAGAGTGATTGTGCTAAATATCTACATTATATGGTGTACTGTGCGGTGCCTTGAATGATTTTCATGATTATAAGAATGAGTTGTTGCTAACTTGTTAACGTTATTGGTATACTGTGCTGGTGGCTTGATTTAATACCTCCGCTGTTTATGGGGAGTTACATAGTGTGATATGTTAATAGCCAAACTATATCTATTTTTTGAATTGAAATTTTGGCATTTGTGATACGACACAACGTGGCCTTTGGCGTGGTTTAGATGTTTGCTTGCTGCTCATCAGTGAATTGCCATAGTGTTAAGTTGAATGCACTGAGGTCCTCTTGAAAAGGTCTTGCTTGCTGCTGGCCATCTTTGAATTATAGTACAAATGACGGCCGATGCCTCCTGTTGAATTAAATCCAGAAACGGCGAGAATCCGCTCACCCAATCCTGCTTCTTGGTTGCGTTTTTTTTTCATCGCCGTGTGAGAGATATACGATTTATGTTATTTAGCTAGCTGCGATAACATAAATCCAGTTCTCGGGGGCTCGACACGGTGTTGCCGGCTTTTTTCCCTCACAGGTTTACCAACACACGCACTCGCTTGACGTATGGCTTTTGGCTTTTGTCCTTTTCGCGCTAAATTTGGCACTTTGCTTTCTCATCCGTTTCATTGTCCGAACAAATTTTTTCCCTCCCACCTCTTCCCTCCCACCTCTCCATATCTTCTATGTAATTGCTGCTAGGTCCGTTGAGACCTATTTTTGAGTAAAATACTAAAGCGGTTTTAACGGTCTATGCTGAGTTTCCGATGTAGGGGGCACAGAAGTCAACGTCTATTGCATTCAGTGGGGCTTGATCTTGTTCCCCCCTAATTTCTTTCTTAAGCAAGCATTTGAGACCTCAAAACTATTCTTTATTTTAATCCTATGAGCTCCACCAATAATTTGCAACCATTGTTTATCCAAATCGGAGCATGTTTTAAAATTGGACCCCTGTACAACTGGAAATTGACCCGTTTTAAATTGATTTTTTTGCTGGTTTTTTAGCCCTTACCTCTGAAACTTAGGCTTACATATTCAAACTAGAAACTTTCGTTCCATGATCCCTTAAGGTTGACACTAATATGGTATTCTTTTCACATGATTGATCAATTTTAAAAATTTGAACCCCTGTACCTCTTTGGCGGGCCCCCTCTCTTAAGGCACCACTTGCGGCACTTCAGAATCGCGTTTCAGGGGTTTATATCAGGCTGTCTACAGTTAATCACGCAACCTTTGGTACTTGAGAAGGGTGTTTCCAAATGTGTGCGAGCTCAGGGGCTCAAACCAGAATGTTTATTGCTTTTCCCTGCATGTTGGATGATTGGGGGGGGTATCCTTAATCCCAAAAAATCCCCAAATCGGCCGAAATATCCCAGATAGTACTACTTCCTCGCTCATGCGCCGACCCATTACAATTATTGCATCCGATGCGTAAATCAATCCTGATCCCTAAGTACAGACTCCCATTGATATAATGGACGGTATTTATTTAGGGTTTGAGCATTATTCCTCCCTTTGATGTACAATATCAATAGTTTGGAGAAAAGTTTTTAAAAATACTAATTTAAAAATCTAGAGTTTCATTTTGCATTACACTGAGATATGAGTGCTGCTAGCCATAGGAGATAGTGCGAGTGGGAATTACATATTTAACACCCAAAAAAGCTATGTCCCAACTTTACCTAATGTCACATTGAGATTTTGTTTCTCTTATCCCCGCCAACAACCCGTACCAACAGGTTTGACGATCCTACAAGGAAGATCATGATGAGAGTCTCAATCTCATGCCACAACTTAGATGCAGAGAGGATATATCTATTTGCCAATTGTAAACAAAAACTTCATTGTAGCAACATTCTGTGAGAATTGAAATGAAGTTCGTAGTTGGTGAGTCAGTTGGCTCAGAACCGGGTAGTAAAAAAACTTGACGCTATTGTGTCCGCCATTTGAATTTAAAGTAAAATAACTAACATATTGGTATCCTCTGAAAGCTTATTCATTATCTTATTTGCTGCAAAGACATTCCATCGGGTGCATAATCAAGCCTAACAGTCGTTTGTATAAGTAGCGGTTTTGCGCGCTGTCCACGGATGCACATTAAAGGGTATCCTTAAAAGGAAATCATTGTCCAAAAGAAATCAGGCGATTTATTGACTGCAGAACAATGTGATGCTAGTTAATCCCTAAATTAGGTTACAATTTTACCATCGATGCCCGCTTAACGTTTCTACGTCCATATCACTCATCCTTTGAAATAAGTCACTTGAGCTGTATCATATCAGTTTCTGGAGGAGTTTAAAGAATCAGACCAATGACGGAAGCACGACAGCGGTGACACTTTTTTCCGGTTGAGAGTAGGGGCTAATTTGTAACCAAAATAGCCAATCTTTAAAAAACGTGTTGCCAATAACAATATCCATTATCACGTCTTTTACACTTTAGATAACCACTTTATGTGAAAAAAAATGACAGAAACCCTTATCAGTTTGGGTAGTTTTATTTGCTAAGTTTGGCCCAGCAGTGCATGCAAATGGGTATCCATGGATATAGGGGGAAAAGCTTACTACTGATTCAAAGAATGTAAGCGCTCGGCCTATAATCAGAAAATTAAAGATAATGAAAGGCTTTCGTAGATCCCACTCGTTTTATATCGTTAGTAAAAATTCAAAAGAGCGGACACAATCAGGGTCCATTTTTTTTCCTCACCCTGGATAAGCCGCGATCAAGAATGTTTGATGACCAATTTTGTTGTACTTGTAAATAAATTTTGTCCCATTTCTCAATAATTCTTTTTGGAGGAGTGGCGGTAAAATCAAGGCTTTTTTAGCATGATTTTTATCTACTGCCCAATATAGCAAATTGTCGATAAAACCGGAAAATCCAGGTGTCTCGGACATTTAATTTATGCTATCTTTCCACTCTCTAGGAATGGCAGATAGGAGTTTGTAATACTGGAACCATGTAGATT
Source organism: Ophioderma brevispina (assembly GCA_023653785.1). NCBI lineage: Eukaryota > Metazoa > Echinodermata > Ophiuroidea > Amphilepidida > Ophiodermatidae > Ophioderma > Ophioderma brevispina. The sequence goes on from JAMKCH010033130.1 coordinate 12,465, forward strand.
TTTGCTAGAGAATTTTTGCAGCTTTTTAACATTCAAAAGTCAAATTAGCCGCAGTTTTATTACACAATCCAGATGTATCCGTGTTCAGACGACACCTTATTAGACTTCCTTAGTTTTGAAATTTCATCACCATCAACAATCAATTTTCGAATAACCTTTTGCTCAGAGTGTTTTTTTTTCTAAATTAAGAAATACCTACGCTTTTCCCGTCTTCCACCCACTGAGCTTTGGCACGTCATAAAAAAAACATGCCTGCCTTTTTATCAATAAATACTTGCTAGAACTTTCTTTCCTTTTTCTTTCAGCTTTCTTATTAGTTTATCATCCATCCTTTACCAGTTCCTAATCCTGTTTTCAGTGAGCTTTTTCTTCCTCTGATCAATTGCACTGAAACTGGCCCGAACATGCTTTAACCATATTTTCCGGGTAATATTTGGACCATTTCCATGGCACTCCGGACCGTTTTACCAATAAGATTCTTGATCTGAAATAGCATAATTACTACCTTGAAGAGACTTGATTGTTACTTCAAAGCCTGGCCGCGTGAAGTAGTTGTGGACTAATTTTTTGTTCGTTAACTATCTAAAGGCGGTCAGTTACAAGCACTTTCTTCGTATAACTACGCGTTTTAGACTTTGTGTATGTGGGCGTGTGTTGTGTATATATGATGTGTGTGTCAGAAATGTGGAAGTTTGACACCGGCGGAAAACTTACATTAGTTTTGTGTTTCTTCTCAGACCATTCTACAGAAATGATCTATATACTTAGTTTTTGAGTATGCTTGGTGTGGATAAACAAGTCAAAGTAACACATGGCTATTCAAGGCTTGCACAACTTGGGTATCCACAAGATTGCTCTTAGTTTAATTATTTAATATCAAGTGGTTTGCTCTTAGTTTATATTTCATCCAACACAGGCGTCTTAAACCAGAGCCAAGGTGTAAATGAAAGGAATCAGAGTTTTCGTGTATCAGTGTGCAAATGTGACCATAGCCGCCTCCCGAAAGGGTTGTTACAACCGCTAAGACAAAACACTTTTTTTTTAATACATTGTTAAAAATTGGACAATGATTTCTGCAGCCAAATATTATTAACATAACCCCTTCCATTGGGGGTAGAATAGGCTATCAAACCTTCAGTGGTGGCTTGGAATCATAAAATTTTGCTAATTTTAGGTTGTTTTTTTGTTTTGGTTTTTTCGTTTTTCTTTAAATTGTTGTTTAGTTTGGTTTTAACCAAATTCCAAACACATGGTTTCATTAGTAAAATGGTAAAATCAGAGGGGTTTGCAACCATATTCCTTCAGAGGTAGGCTACAAAATACCTCGGTATTCATTCGCTTAAAAGTTAGACTTGATATACACTGTATCCGGCTTTTAGATTTTGCTTGACAGGAAAATTTTTTAGGATACGACATTCTCTCAAATTGCACCGAATCGATTGTCGAACACCTACCGAATTTCGAAGTTTTATTGGACAACAAGTACAAAGAAAACACAAACCTGTTGTGAACTTGACCTGACTATCATCGTAATTGACCCCATAGAACACCGTGCTTTGACTTTGCGGTCGTGCACGACAGAAATCCTAATCAATCATATTATTTACTAAAGACGCGTATTCGCTTATTCACTCATGGTGGTCGCATAATTGAAAGCTTCCAAATATGCAAAAAAACGGCTTCCGAAAAAAATGGGGGGCGTTGTTTTCTTCTGGAAATCTCCTCATGTCTCTTTAAATGTTGAAAGGCATGAGTGCTAAAATTCTTGATCGATTCAATGTATCCCGACATAAAAAGCTTCATTGTTTGTAAAATGAAACCGACACTGTTAAAAATTTTCAGTAACATAAACAGCTGGGACTCAACAACAGGTCAAACGACGCTTTTTTACAGTTATTGCCCGTTTCGAGTCCCTTTTTACAGTTATTTGCACGTTTCGAGCACCTCTGACGTCAAACGCGTTGTTTAAAAGAACATGTTTAACCAGTGCATAATGTTGTAACAAGTGAGGGAATTTTGATTCATGAGTTTTCTCTGCATGATCCAAAAATTAGGATCACTGTAGTAAAAATTGCGCAGTAAACCAACTTCTCTATAACTATTGATGACCTTCGTTACCGAATAACTCGTTTCTGAATAGGTATACTGGCTTTTGATATGACTGAACAATTGTAGTATTAGGTCACTTTGTAAAAAAATGCTTATTGTTTTTTTTTTTTTAAAAATATTTAATGAACTGACAGGATTAAAAAGAACCTGTTTTTTGGTTAAAAATGCCAAAAAAATGTGATTTCCCTCAAATTTGTACTTAAACAGAATTCTTAAACTCACAACATTTTTATACAGCGTGTAGATAATTTAATTCTCTTTCAGTCAATGACCTCAATTGCGGCCAGTTGAAGATTGCAAAAAGTTAACGCTAAAACCCGTTCGTTAGTCAAAGCGGCGTCTTGTGTTTGGACGCCATCGGGATTTCGTCTATTTTTTCGCAATCGTTGCAAATAATCCCAACATCAGTTTTTCTGATCGCCCAGAGATGTTCCCCCTTCCCTACGTGAATCTAGTCACACCAAATTTTGAACAGCAGCCCGGGCAAATATTTCCATTCACTTGCAGACCGTGGCTCCCGAACCTAAAGTACTTGGCTTTTGTTGTTCCCCGGCTGGAACACGCTTGTTCTGGTAGGAGGTGTTCGTCTATCACAGGTTCTATATGGTTGAGCAGGAGGGACGTGCAAAGCTTGTAGGTAGGCTAGGATGATATGGGTCTATAGCTCTTTAGGATTGACGGGTCTTCCCAGCTTTAAGAGTGTCAGAACATGTGCTTTCCTCCAGATCTTTTGGACCCCTGGGGAATAAGGCAATTAGACAGCTCAAGAAGCCGGTCCTTTGCTACTGGGCCGAATTTTTCAGCTGCTCATTGAGATGTTGTCGCCGCCGACTGCTTTTCCTGGTTGAAAGTTTAAGGCAAACCGGATTCCCAATTCAATCCAATTTGAAGGGGCGAGTGAAACCAGGGTCGCCACTAAACCTCTTACGTTCTAGTGTTGATTTCTTGGCGTCTTGCCTGCACGTGCCATAAACATCAGGTGGTGGGCATGGTGGTTTTGTTGTGACGTTTGGGCTAGCGGTGGAGGTTCTGTTGCATCCCTTCGAAGCTTTTGGGATGGTCGTCCATGCTTTTGCTGTTATGGGTCCTATCGGGCGAGTTCAATTAAAGTATGCCGGTTTTTGATCTTTTCCTGGAGACCCTCTCCGAAACTTCTTCACCTTTAAAAGTTGTTTAAAGCCGAGAAAGGATCGGCTTCAACATGGTGGATTCGCTAGCAATTCTCCCTTGGAAGGCCTGGTATATAGCCGTCCTACGAACACCTCTGGGTCCTGAAACTTACTCCGGCAGGCTGGTGTTTTCACTAGGTTGACATTTTGGTCATAGTTATGGGTTGTGGAGCAATCCTCTTCACATTCAGATCCAGGTCATCAGTGAACCATTGCCAGTCTGCTTTCATAGTTAAGTGACGCTAAAAGTCCGTTTTTGTCTTACTAACACGGTGACTTGGGCTACAAATGGGTAATGTTGAGTTATTGGAACGGATCCAAACAATCTGGCTTGCTACCAGTGAGAAGCATGCTGTTTGCCTAACAATAAGCTAGATCATGTTGTAAACTCTCTTCCAACGGGTGCTATGAGATGTGCTGCATTTGGGGGGGGTGAAGGAGACGGAGATATTAACTGTCTACCCATTCTTCGACAAGCTGAGTTTGAGGGTGCTTGAAGTCTATCGATGGATTTTTGTAGACTGATGTAACTAGATAGAGAGCTGAGCTCAATGGTGAGAACTTTGATGTTGTTGTCATCAGACATTGAGGTGCTTCTTCTGTGTGGGTGCTTGTTTTTCACATATTTAGCACTTCCATAGTGTTGAGGTGGGCTCTCGATGTCAAGGACCATTCCTTGTATAGTTGGGCTTGGTGGGAGGTGGTTAGTGATTCCTCTGTGGTTTTGCCTGCAGACATAGGAGATCACATTGGAGATTGTTACATATCTCAGCAGGACGTTACTTTTTGCATTAGAAAAACTCCCCACATTCAATGAACGATGTCAGACAGACCGTAGAAAAGCTTGCGCTGTGTCCAAGTCATGATATGTATACTTAGCAAATGAGTTATGGAAAAACAGTGTTTGTTGGGATTAGATCGAGCTTCACTGGCAAGCAGAAACTGAAACTAATGACCGTAGATAGGGCAAACTGTACCGTGGTTTAATTCATATCATGACCAATGAATAAGGGGCTGTAGGTTTCAAGCAAGTGGACCTGGTTTTTACTTCCCCAATACGGATATCCTAGACCTTTGAACACTTATTCATGACCATTTAGAATTATGATCACGCACATGTGTTTCTTTTGGAAATTTTTAGGTAAAAAAAACCCCCTTGTGTGCACGATTTTACCGAAAAAAAAAAACAGGACCGGTACCAACACAAATTCAAGATGTTGAGAGGCCGCGTACCAATCAAATCTTTGTACATAAATAACGCACCTACAATGGCGGTCATTGATATCTCAAATGACCTCCGCGTGTGAGGTCATACGCCTCATCCAAAGACTCTGCTTTTGTGGACTTTCAAGACTACCGATTCAAATTTGAATAAAATACTAATACGGACGGCCCTGAACATGATATCTTTTTCTGATAGAGCCAGCGGAAACTGAAAATGGCGAAAGCCATGATTGTTGATGGAAATGCTAAACACAAGGGCAAGTTGCCCGGGCAAGTTCTAGTAACAAACAACACCCCTAATATTATCATAGGCTAACAAGTAACCATGGCTATGGTACAGACAGTATACAAATTACAACACCACTGAATGGATGAAAATTCATTGCTAAATAACATCCGAACCCACTACATCTCGAACCCGCGGGCCTCAAACTCGCCTTGCCTAGTTTACCGTTACGCGAGTCATCATCTCATACAATTGTCATGGCGCTCTTGGGGTTCTCTACGCGTCGCATTTAGGAAATAATTTCCTGATTATACAATTAACTAACGCGGAGAACATCATTACGTATATATTAGATTGAACACTACTAGTTTGAAGAGAGCCAAAAGGGGGGCCGGGAGGGGTGCATTTAGTGTTGTGAAACGGCCCATGCATGCATGTCCGGTTCAGCGTTAGCCCCGCCTTCGCTGTACCTGCCACCCACGCTTGCAGCAATGCACGCATATGATTTTAAAACCGGAGAATTAAAAGTAAACCAGTAATTAATGCAGTTGCGCGAAGCAGGCCCTGGGCTTGCCCCATAATCGTTACGAAAGGTGAAGTGTACACCGCAACTCAGCATTTTTTAATGTATAATAAATACTATTTTAAAACAAAACAAAAGTACAATCTGAGACTTTTTGCACCCTCGGGCCGCGCACTCCAGACAGTCATGACTATAGTCTGACACTGCAGTATTTACGCAATGTATTATGCATGAGTTGCGTGAACTGGTCTGGGGATTCCCCAAATCAGAACCCATGGCATGGGCATGCATTGCCGCTGACGTTACAAACGACTACTAGGGGTCAAAATCTCGATGATGTTTATTTCTAATTTGGCCTAATTTAAGATTATAGAGCCCTCGTGAACAAAATAAAGTAGGTCCGCAAAAGCTCGAAAGGAAAATCGCGCGAGTGCACGAGTGAACCGGGCCAGGTCGATTACTAAGAGGTATGTCGGGACGTATCAATTGTTGACAGAGGTCAGGAATAACACCACAACAAACACCTGTTTTGTGGCAGGTGGGCTCATCGATGTCAAGGACCATTCCTTGTATTGTTGGCGGGGTAATTGATTCCTCTGTGGGTTTCCTGCAGACAATAGGATATCCATTGAGATTGTTTCAATATAGCAGCAATGACGTTACTATTTTGTTTTTGCATTTAGTAAAAAAATCCTCCACGTTCAATGAAGCTAATAGTCAAGACATAACCTTATAAAAGCTTGCGCTGATTTCAATTCATTATATGTATCCTTAAGAAATGAAATTAATGGAAAAACAGTGTTTGGTGGTGTAGAGATTCGCTTCACTGGCCAGCAGAAACTTAATAATGACCGTAGATAGGGCAAACTGTACCTTTGTTTTAATCATATCATGACCAGATGAATAAGTGGCTGTAGGTTTCAAAGCAATGGACCTGGTGTTACTTTCCCCAATACTGATATTCCTCCCTAGACCTTTGACCCATTATTCTGTGACAATTTAGAAGTTCGATAACGCAAAAAAATGTGTTTCTTTCTTTGAAAATTTTTTTAAGGTAAAAAAACCCTTTCGTGCACTATATTAATACCGAAAAAAAAAACAGGACAATTTCCAACACCAAATTTCATAATTAGTTGATGACGCGTACATCATCAAATCTTTTGTAGCCATAAAATACGCACCTACAATGCGGGTCTTGATAACTCACAATGACCTCCGCGTGTGATGCATAATACGCTCAGCAACGCCTCAGCTTTTTTGTGACGTTTCAAAAAGACTACAGATTCAAATTTGAATAAATAGCGGGCCCTGAACAATGGATCTATTTTCTTGATCCCGCCAGCGGAAACTAAAAATGGCGAGAGCCATGAAGTTGATGAAATGCCAAACAACAAGGTCAAGTTGCCTGTGCAAGTTGCTATAACAACACCCCTAATATTTATCATAGGCTACCAGGTACCATGGGTAGGCTATTGGTAACATAAACAGTATACAAATACAAACACCACTGATGGATGAAATTCATTGCGAAATTACATTAGCTCGAACCCGGGCTTCAAACTTGCCTTGCCCCTTTTACCGTTACGCGAGTCTCAGCTTCATCATTCAATTGTCATGGCGCTCTTTGTTTCTCTAACGACGTCGCATTATATTTCCTTGATTATACAATTAACTAGTGACAATCATTACGTATATATTATATTGACCTTTTGAATAATGCCAAAGGGGGGCCGGAGGGGTGCTTTTAGTGTTGTGAACGCCCAGCATGCTGTCCACGGTTTTCAAGCGTAGCACCGCCTTCGCTGTACGCCAAACGCTTTGCAGCAATGCAGAAGATGATTTTAGAAACCTTAGAATTTTAAAATTAAACACAGTAATTAATGCATTGGCGCGAATGCATGCCATGGGCTGGGGGCCCCATAACGTTACAAAGGGTGAAGTGTACACCTCAACTCAGCAGTTTTAATGTAATAATAACTATTTTACACAAAAAAACAGTCAATATGAGATTTGCACCATCGGGCCGCTGCAACTCCAAATAATCATGACTATAGTCTGACCTGACAGTAACTAGTCGCCATGTATTATGCATGATTGCGTGAAACTGGGTCTGGGGATTCCCCAAATCATAACCCATGGCATGGCATGCATGACCTCTGACGATACAAACGTACTACTAGTGTATTCAAAATCTCGATGATGTTATTTAATTGGCCCTAAGTTAAGATTATAAGAGGCCCTCTTGAACAGAAATAAAGTAGGATCCGAAAAGCTCGAAAGGAAAAATCACGCGAGTGCACGAGTGAACCTGGCCAGGGTCGATTACTAAGAGGTATGTCATGGACGTATCCTTGTTGGACCGAGTCCTAGGAATAAAACCACAAACACCTGTTGTGGTCAGGTGCAGTGGTTGTGTTACTCAGAGCGACAGCCTTGATTATATGCTTTGTGGTTTTAATCTTCCCTGTATAAAACTCCTATAATTTTTTTTTTGCAAAGCAAAAAGCCTGACAGACTGTACAAGGCTCTCTGCCTGAGTTTGAACTTATTGATCTTGCTAGTGGAAGCATGGGAAGCAGGTCAGGCTTGAAATTGCGACCTCAAATTAGGTGTTTAATAGATTGAATTCTCGCCATTTGTTTAGTTTTAGGGATAGGAATAAGCTCCACTGTATGATTCTGCTAGGAATCTGTGACGTGTTAACGCACTGAAATGAATTTGGTAGAGCGCTTGAACAAGGCTTAACCTATATAGTACTGTGTAAAATTTATATGGTCGCCAAAGGTGGGCACATTTTCACTCATAACTTCCTAATCAAGACCGTTCGTAGCCAAGATTTCACAGGTAATGAAAAAAATAGAGCTGCTCAGATACCAAAATTTTGACCACTTCTATAAAATCTAAGGTTCTGAGACAAGGCTGTTACGATCGACAGGCCCCTTGATACTGTTAATTTTTTGGTGGGGTCTGCTCAAATTCCAACAAGACTTATTATAAGCATCGTCCGCGTTGATTGCATGTCTTTGCGAAATCTGTATAATTTATTCTTTAAAAATTTACACAATTATTTTCTATATATTTGTAAATATATTTGTATTATTAGTAATGTATTGATGCATGAAAATTGCTAATAAAACTTATTGTATTAAATAACAGAAGTAACCTGGAATCCTGACGGAAGCAAATCAGATCAGGAGCTATGGAATTCATTGGAAATTGCTCACTGAAACATATTTGTTCACCAATTTGATAGTAAATTAGGTAATATTTGACTTCGGAAAATTCAAGATAACATTGCATAAACGTAATATAAATATTTTTTTAACCGTTGTTAAAGTGATACTCTTGCTCGGACGGCATATATTAAAGGAAATATGTCAAGATTTTTGTCAGCTCAGTTTGACTTACATCATAAAATATATGTAACATACAACACGAATTCCCGAAAAAATAATACCATTTGATGTAAAATTAACCAAAATAGAGGCATTTTTCTTTTTTTGCTTTTTTTGACATACGAAGCAACGGGCGGATTTTTTTCGCAAGCGGCCTTCCATTGATCAAAAGCGCCCAATTTTGTCTCCTCGTGACGTCAAGTGATGACCTAAACATCGTGTTGCCTCGAATTGTTATTGCTGAACACTGTAATTATGGATTAATGAAAGTAATAATCAATTTGAAAATAAGTTACAAATACATATTTTGGTTTTCATTTCGTTGGTTTTAATTAGTTTTTTATATAAAAACACATTGATCGCAGTTCACGGGGGGGGGGGGTAGGACACGACCTGCTCGATTTGGGCTTTAGGGATTTCCAAACGGTAATTGTGGAACTGCTAACGGGGCATTTTCTATGTACACCTTGTCTCAGTTTCATTACAAATCTCCTCTTAAACCCTCAGTTCAATTACATCTTAGTTAAATCATTATAATAAAGATAAATTATTGACTTCAAAATCCTCGGGTTAGTGGATTAACCCGCTGCAAATCAAGTGGTAATTTCATAACGACGGTCATATGGATTTATATATTCGTGACAAGGCCTGACTTTAGGCAAGTCTGAGTGTAACCGTTCGATACGTGTAAGAGCGCCCTCCTAACGTTAAGTCTTTAAAGGGACTAGCACTCGCGTCGCGCCGGATGTTGATGCCGATTGAATTCGGCTGTTGCGGTTAGGATGGCATGTCGCTAACCCCCTGGCAGTTCACTCGAATATGAGTGGCAACACTACTGCGATAATATGGTCACAACGTCGTAAATTATGGATGGTCATCACTTTGACGTCACCATTTGCCTGCGTTGGGGATTTGTCGGATCGTTTTCGAGTAAGCTACTGGGCGAACATTAAAAGGGCAAAATACGCAACAATGTGGGACAATTTCAACTTATTTTGATTATATGTAATCTACGTTACTTAAGCTTTTCCATCCATACCAAATTTCCAAATATTCAGAATCATGACAATATTTCCTTTAAGCTATATACCAATGGAAAGCTTATTTTATCGCTGTTTATTGTAACTGTGTCATAGTTATTCTACTCGCGATTGGGTTACAAGAGACAAAAATGAAAAGCGAAAGCCAATATTATTGACTCGGGGCGCTGTGAGGGTGACGTCACCGATTGTGTAATCGTCGATGCATACGCGGTCGTTAAGTACGTAATCCTGCTTTAAAACGAAAAATTGAAACAGTGTTAAAAATTCTCAGACTGAACATAATCGAAAGGCATTGTGGTTAAATGAATGCGGCCGTAGGCTATTGCGTGTTACTTTTCCGTGTCTGCTAGCACACCGAAGTCCCGACAACAAAACGTCCATTTCTAGCTAGGTTTCTATAAGGTTCAGAGTCAATATTCAAAACAACATGACCCGGACCCTCTGATGCAAACAAAACATCCATAGAACCCTTATGTTTTTCGGAGATATTTTGAGATTTTAGTTTAATTTACACACATTCTCTATGACGGACTATAACGGTAATCTCTCACGCCGTATCAAGTTAGATAATCTTTCGCAGACTGTGACCAGACTACAACCGTGGGAAATACTTACCGGACCACCGTAGTCCTATCAAGTAAAAAAATCCCATTCACTTCCATCGCTCGCTTCTGCGCTTTTTACGACCTACCCTTATTTTCTCAACTAAATCAGAATTATGAGCAATACAGATACAGATAACTGTCTGTTGAAGTATCTGGTAGATTTGATGGCTCTATCCCCCTCAGTCACCAGAGAAGGCAGTATTGCTGCAAGTTGTTATGGTAGACAAATTTTGAGTAATTACCGCCATGTTACGCTCGATGAGCCAAGACTTTACCGGAAACCCAATAGCAAAGCCAACAGTGATTCATTAAAATAAAGGTTCAATAACCATAATTGAGTGACTGTTTCCCGGTCTGAGAAAAGTAGATTAAGATATTCACCGTAAGTCCCCCTGATAGCGCCTATACCTCAAGCAATTCCATCGGTTAGCATAAGAGGTGTAACTTAAATCAATGGAAGAGCCATTGTCTTTACGCACGCGGTAGTTTTTTACCACCACCCATTCTCCAGGAGCAGGTTTATATATTCTAAAAGAGGCAGTAGCGAGATTCGAAACCGAGACCCCTAGTCATGAGGTCAGCTACCTAATACAAGACCAGCGGGATTGGTGGGCAGCTTTTTCCAATTCAATCCTTGATACATTTGACGGAATTTATAAATCGCTACCTGCTATTGTGTCAGCGCTCAATATAATGAAAAGATCCGCTCTGGGACAACGGTTGCCAACAACTAGGCTCCAGGGAGGGAAGAGGTTGGTCAATTATCTCACAAAACTCTGCGTGTCTCTAAACTAAACAACACTGGCTTGAGGCTCTGCTGATACTCATGATTCCATCGAAAGCGATGAGAATTCATGCAGTTTTTCACATTTCATTGCACACGTAGAAGGCCGGCGAATTATAAGTACCAAAAGATACAGAGTCAAGGAATAAAAAACTAGTCAACCCACCATTTATACGGCTATATTGGCGAAAATTCAGAGGGAGAAGAGGAGGATAGGGTCTTTTATCATTGGAAAATGCATTGCGTAACAAGACTTGTTCAATCGCCTACGTACCCGGGGCTACGTCACACGAATTTGCCAAAGTCAGAGAAGGAAAGCTTAAGCGATTTTTGGGCGTTAAAATCGCAAACGAAAAGAAGAGGGCTTAGTTTTGGTTTATTAGTCGTCTATATTACACGATTATTTTTTTTTTGTAAAAGGATATTTTTAAGAAATCCCTGAAGTCATAAGCGTTCAGTGGTAGAGAGCGGAATATATGCGTCGGGAGCAATGACGAGCACCGGAAAGAAGAAAGCAGACTCGACTGATTCTCAGCCCATTATCAGTACCATATCACCCCAACGATAACCATTTAAATATTAAAAGTTGATATCGAGACAAATGTGGCATCAATTTTCTGTATGGAATACCGTTTTGCATGATTACATGAGCAAATCTATCTCATTGAATCCTTGCCAGGTTGTTAATATTGGCAGCTATGCAAAGCCTTATAGACTTGAAAGCACATTGGCGCTATAACGTTTCTTCTCTCTTTCCGTCCCCCCGGAGGTCAGTGTTGTAAATAATATTACGTGATCGCGTGACTACAAAACAAAAACAATGGGCGGGAATAAACCAAAATCTACACAAAGTGTTCAACCCAATTTTTGAACAAGATTGTAGTTTATTAACATCCATTCTTACATGTAGTCAGATGATTCTCTGACATGCGTTTAAATGCACCTCTACTCGGTTTTTTTTAGTTCTTAATTGCAATCTGTTTCAATAGGAATATACAGGTAACGTTGGTGTCAGAGGGTGGAGAAATTTCAGTGTAGTCAAAGACAACTATTCTGTCTAGCGCGAAAGGTGGGCCTTCTGAGAAATTCCCGTATACTTATTATGATGAAAGCAAACAGCATCAATAGACTACAAAACGGTGTGTATCTCAAATATAAATTAATTCTATCACGCACTTGTACAGGGACTGTCTCCAAAAAACTATACAATCAAAACTAAAAACTTATTAAAGTAGAAACTGTGTATTTTTGCGAGATAGGATATTGTCTTACAAATCAATGTAAAACGAAGTTAAATCCTCGCGTTTATTCCATCCAAATGTATTGACCCTAACCGAGATATTGTCAATGAACACAAGTATTTAAAATACCACTTGGGCCAGTTTCACTTGAAGATTCAAGAAAACTAAGGTTAAGGCGTGTAGCTCATTGGGGATAAACCGTTTTCAAACAAAAAGAATATGTACAAAATCAGAATGATGTATTAGCATGCATTGAAACTAATTAATCTTAATTTTTCAAACAGGGAAAGCACCAGAAGAAATTATGTGTGGGGGGAAATGGGGAACTCACTATCACGGGGAAAATAATCATAAATCACGAGAAATTTTGGAAATTTACTGCTGAAACTAATGGAGCAGCCACAGTCTCTGTTGGGGGGACAACAAGAGGACAACGCTCAATGTGGAGGAATTAATTACCCTTCCCCAATTCCCCCTGCTTCCAAGTGCCAGGAATATATGAAGAAAGCAGTGTGCCAAAGACAAAAAAAGAAGAGGGGGGGATGTCAAAGGTCTCAGTTATTTAAAAAAATTAGGGTTGTTTTTATGGTCTACCTCTTGCTGAAATCTGGAGAAAGGCTGAGACGCTAAGACTGTTTGCGAATTGAATTTCCAATTATTGGCAATTGTGGACATTATAAAAGTTATAAATATTTATTTCACAAGAAGCAACACTGAAGACCTATTTTTTTGAACTTTCAATAAGTCTTGAGTTGAGTATTCACAAAACGAACAACTGTGTTGATATCAGGATAGCCGAAACTGGCCACGGGTTTTTCAAGTGTCTCAGATATTGGCCATAACTTCCTGAAACCAGACTTTGAATTAATGAGATGGACCATTCCTAAAAAGAATCAGTAAATTTCAGTTGAGATCCGAACTTAAGTTTTGGGCAACTATGTGATTGTTATAGTTTTTTTTTGGGGGGGCAGTCGTATTGCCGACTGCAAATCCTTATTTTGGGTACATTGCATGATTCTCATAAAACAGGTAGGATTCTTTTATATAGGAACTACATCAAAACCCATACAATTTTAATAGTTCCCACTTTCAGATATATTTGGTTAATTAAAAATATCACACGGTCTACATACTAGTGGAATCTGCAAACAAGTTTGGTGCAAAACATTGGGAGAGAGGAAGAGTATGTGTGAAATGTTTACAATGCTACCAGTTCAATAATAGACTGGTTTTTGAGTTTTTACATATTGCATGGAGGATGGATTACCATGAGTACAATGGAAAGTCGTATGAGTAAGTGACAGTGAACTCCTACATAAAGTATACCAGTGATCATCTGAATATTAAGTGCGATATTCTTACTGCTTATCCCGAATATTAAAAAAAACCACTATGGTCCTTGTGACACGTATTTTAGGGCTTTTATGACTTTATGAACGTAGGCTAGTACGTAGCTTTGTTAATTACGTTTACTGATAGTACGCAACTGGTCGTCAAATGTCCAGAGGTCATCACGAAAAGGTTAAAATCTGAAATATTGCTCCAATTTCTTAAAAATGGGCCTCAGATTGTTCATCTTCTCTCAAAGACTGCCACTAAAATGCATTTGCACACTTAACATAACTCTAAAAATTCGGAGATCAATAGAGTCAATGGGGTTGACATTGTTTGTCATTGATCTCGATAACAAATACAAATGAGAGTAGCAACTACTTTCGTGGTCAATCAATGTGGAAAAAATAACAATTTGAGGACATGTCAAAGGAAATGAGGCGCCCAATATAAAGATTTAACCTTGGTGATAACTTGACATTGCCAAGTAGTACTAAACATCCTTTTTAAAACCTTGTGACAAGACGAAACACTTTGGTTACCTTTTACGCATCCATGCATTTTCATTTTTTACCCCTGTATTTATGATTTTCCCCCTCAGGAAGTGTTTGTCCGCCCACACCTGGTCAGGAAGGGCATCCCCGCAAAATGTGTCATTAACCTGCATAGAAGACAAATCCACGAGAAATGATGCTCTGCGCTCCACGGTCACGGAATGCCCCAAATGACCTCTACTATAAGTTTTAAAAAGAGTACGAGCCATAGAAGGTTAATAAAGTAAAGAGAGTACCCAAGTATACTCAAGTACGTCTGCCCCATTGTCAACCCATCTAGCCAGAGGAGCCAAGGAAGATATCTTAACTAGTGTGTCTTGGTATGAAAAAAAATGAAGCAGCGTCTCATACAATAGACGGCATAAGTTTTCACTGTGATCTTACTTTTTCCATTCAAATTGTGAAAACTATCGGCTTATTTAATAATTGGGGTCTCATTCGTCCTCCTAAGTAGTACACTTTTATTTTTCACGAAATACTTCAAAGGACAACATATATTTTCCGTGGCTTCCGTTTGAATAGTCAGGATGACCGGTAGATACAAAATTAAATAAGAATGATCACTAGAATGAACACGTAGCATAATTTTTATATGCCAGAAAGTGGTGGCCACAGGCGGATCGAACTGGACAATAACAGACCTCCAAAAGTAAAATCAATACGTCTATCGCTAGAACGCTGCGCCACGGAGGAAAGCTTGTAAACATAAGCCGTCGAATGTTGTTATACTGCTAGTGTAAGTGAGGGTCATTATGTGATGTTGAACAAAAGAATCCGGTTAAACAGCCTTTTCTTTGTATGAAGTCAGTTATTTTCAACTGTGAGCCAGTTAAAAGCAATCCTGAGGATAAAATAGAATATCAATTACTTAAATTTGTCCAATTCATTTTGAATAAAGGTTTGTTAGTTGCGAGACCGTTTTTTAAAGTTTCACAATTTGCCATAATTTTTTTTATTCCTTTTAAAATAATTGCAGCATAGGCCTACATGCGTAATATTTTGAAAACATATCTTTTTGTTGCCTCATGAAATGTGCCAAGAATACTTCTAGAGTTGAAAATACATGTGAGCTATTTATACGAGTAGTTAAGCGATCTTCAACGATACTCCCACCTCGGGTTTATCTCAAACACGCGTCAAAACTTCGGAAGTTTCTGGAATATACTCACGGGGGGTGTCGCTGGATAGGACGTTCTAATGCTTTTTTGCTGTTTTTCTTATTTGTGTTTGTTATTTTTAAAACTGGTGGCACATTACCGTGTGTCTTAATCGTGTGTATGAAACTGTTCCATAACGGAGAAGCAGGTGTAATATTTTCGGCAGGTTTTGGATCGCACCCTCAATAGGAAACGTATTGGCTAGACCAAACATACACTTATATTTATTTCCTTTCAAAAAACTTGAGGGGGGGGTTTAAAGGTCCCAGGAAATGAGATGATAAACCTACTCCATAATCTTTATGGGGACATTTCATTCCAAAAAACAGGGCCAGAAAAAAAGAATACAACCAGTGACATCATAGTGAAACGAGTGATTATAAGTCAGTGTCATGAATAGATGAACAACCAGTCACTGAATTTTCGATTTAAAATCAATATGTCATCACCAACCCAAATATTGATGCTTTCTGGTCCCCTCCTGTAGACTTGACACCAAACCACATCAGGTCTATTTGCATTTCCTGAGGGGGGGGGGGAATGGTTGAAATTTTCATACGAGGTGAGTGCGAGCGAAGGCATGCGCCGAGATCTCTACATCGCCCGAGGGCTATATATTTTCACCTTCCCCGATTAAGATTTGTTTACTCACACCTAGGTTTTTTGTAATTGGGTCATTCCATGCCATTTCAACAAGGTGTGCAACCATGACCTATCAGATTGGCTTAGAGACACTCTCAGTGATTTGACAAATCAGATAAACCGAAAAATCATCAAAATCAGAGTTTTGCTTGTCTGGAACTAGTATTGGGATTCTAACATGACCCTGCCAAGTGATACGACAAACGCAGCATAATTAAGACAAAATCGGTTATTTTATCTTATAATGTCAGAACGGGACCACTTGCTACACACGTAATTAATTGGAGATTCGTATCTTTGAACACGCCGTTTTCGTCCTTTCTGTTAATTCTTCATTTGGAAAAATGACAATTATGAGAAGTCTACCGGACTTATCCTTTACTTTTAAACTATTCCTGCAAATTTCAAAATTAAAAAAAAAAAAAAAAAACTGATAGTGTCTTTAAATTTGGGTGGAAGATGATGGAAGGGTGGAATAGAAGAATCCCAAAGAAAAATTAGATTAATTTGCGGTGCGGAGTTATGGCGCGTCCAAAGTCGGATGTCAGCCCAAAAATGGTCATTTTTTGTTCAAACTAGTTTTTAAAAGGTGATTAAAACACTCATATCTTCCTCATTTAGATTGAATAAAGCCTTCACTTATTGTATCCTGTACAACTTTTTGCATAGTCTTCAGAATCACAAAAATAGACCCATGCAGAAAGGGCTCCCTATTTTAGGGGGGCCAAATATTGGCCCCTCAAAAAACACCACTTTTTACTTTTTTAATTTTTGGACATGCCTCATAAAAATTCAGGGTGTTTTGTGTAACTTTTTGATCAATATACCTTTTTATAGATAGCAAACTTTGTTGCCCAAAGAAAAATTAGCAGATTCAAATGTGGCCTAGTGGTCAGAAGAGGCCCTACACATACGGCCCAGCCAGAAAATTTACGAACTGACAACCAAATTTACCATTTGAGGGGGGCCAAAACATTCCATGTGAGTTAGGTGATATGAATTTTTACTCTAGGCCAGTAATGTATAGGTGAAATACCTCTTTGGAAATCAGGAACTTTGGATGTATGAGCGTTACAATTGAAAACTAGGCGCCCCCCCCCCCGGCCCGACAATGGCCTTAGAAAGACCAAAAAATGATGTTTTCTCTAACAACTGCAGCACAAATGCCATATCTAGTGCATATAAAACAAAATGGAAGGATACAAGGCATCTTTTAGTACATGTATCCAGGCTACTACTTGCTGTAATGCAAATTAAAGATTGAGTACCAACATATATTTAATTTTAAAATAGAACCCCCTTGAAATCGCTCAAAATGGCCGATGACCAATATTTGTTCTTATTCAGCCGGCACAAACTACCGTATCTGGTTGCATACAAAACGTAATGAGTGAATACACTACATATTTGGATATATATATGTCCAGGCTACTGCTGTACATGCATTAGAAGATTGATACCAACAAGACCTTAAATTTTTAAAATACGACCCCTTAAAATAGCGTCCAAAATGGCCGACGACCAGTATTTGTTCTTATGCACAGGCCCAAACTACCATAGCTGGGTGCATACAAAAACAATAATGGAAGTGAATAAAACATCCTTTTGGTATTTTATATGCCAGGCTACTTGCTGTAAAATGCATTAGAAAATGAGTACCAACAGATTTAAATTTTAAAATAGAACCCTTAAAATCGCTCTCAAATGCCACGAACCAGTATTTGTTCTATTCACGGCACAAACTACCATACGGGGTGCACTACAAAACATAATGGAAGTGAATACAAAACACATCTTTTGTATTTTATGCCAGGTTCCTTGCTGTACATGAAATTAAGAGATTTATACCACAGACATTTAAATTTTAAAATCACCCGTAAAATAAGCTCCCAAATGCCGACGACCAGTAATTGTTCTTATTCACGGCACAAACTACCATATCTGGGTGCATACAAAAACAATAATGGAAGTGAA
>JAMKCH010033131.1:0-47034 GCA_023653785.1 Ophioderma brevispina
GTACATCAATATCAATTACTGATGTTACTCCTTTGCATTGCGTTTCCAATCTTAGGATATTCTACCTTAACTGACCATTGCCCGAGTGAGGTGTTATTCAAACAGGGCTTCTTGTGTAGAATTGTAAACCAGTGGACAGCTAACCATTCTTCACTATTCACTTTATACACTATAACAGTAACAAACTGATCACTTTAGCTTTTGGCTGGATACCTTCAGGGGTTGGTTGACCTTAGCCAAATTAATCTCATCACTACGCCTGTTCTCAAAAAAAAATGGTTAAAATCAAAAACCGATTTTTTTTTCAATATTAGATCTCAATATAAATAAGTAGTATCGTAATCCAGTAAAGAGGAAAATATCAGGCTTGCCAGGATTTTTTGATTTTCATCTCATTTGTTGTTTCAATCGAGAAATAACTCACGCTTTACTGCGGAACACAAAAAATCGGAGTTTGTGCAATTCTGTTGGAGTGAAAACGGTGAAGGAATTTGTAAAATAAGTTATTCACACTTGAGCCAGATAAGAACATCTTTAAAAAGGGATTAACTTCAGATAAAGAAACTCTAAAAGTTACTTAATGGTGGAGTTATGATCAGTAAGTTCTGGCTTTAAGATAAAGTGGATAACATTCGACATGACTGTTCTTGTTAGAAGAGAACCATGAAACTAGAGCAACCTGGAGGAGAGAATTTTTATGGTCTTGATGTATCATGAAACGCAAATTCCTACCAACATTTTGATACTTTGCTTCCAAATTCAAATTTTTATGACTTCAATAATAGTAAAGCACAAAGATGTGCAAATTCTTAACCCATTTCTTGGCTGGGTTTTATTTGGTTGCAATTACATCCTTCTGGCATGATTTAAAAGATCAAATTTTGAAAGAATTCAAAGTTCCATCGTCATTGACGTGCAATTAAAAATTATTTGTATTGTTATTTTATATGAAAAGATGGATATTTATCATTGAACTGCTTATGTTGGACTATAAAAATTTGTGTCGATAAACCTTGCTCTTTTGTTTACTTTAATTCTGTGTTGTGTTTTCTCTTGTCAAGTTGCAATATTTTGTTTTGAGGTTATTTAAGACAGCATGGCATCATAACTGGGCGACAGCAAACTCTGCCCATGAATTAAACGTGGCACAAAATCGATTTTGGTGTTATCGCATTAAATTGATATATTCGGATGACAAAAGGCAAATAAGATGAAACAAACCCCTTGGAAGCCTGGTCTTTGTTCTTAAATATTACGCAAGTACAGAATGGACTATTTTGGACATTCATATTTAACCAAATTTTTTTCTGATTGTACCATTTTTTTGAACAGGCTGTAGAAATGCCTACTATTTAGGACCATAAAAGTATCCCTCGCATCAGACCAATTTCATTAGCAGTACATACAGAATCAGCATCCCCAACATTTTCAGAAAAGGATTCACTTGATACCTCCTCTCTTACGAGAATAATCAAGTAGTGAAATCATTCAGGTGGAGCATAGATCTCTGTCAGAATCTGGGCTTGAGCATGCAAATATCCTGCAATCATTATTCATACAGAAAGTGAGGGAGTGCCTGATGAAGGAATCAGCTGAGATTGGGAATCATCATCCGAAATTCCTGACATATCATTTATCGGAATATCCAGAGGCCACGTGGTCCACGCCCTTATCGGCCATGTTATTAACCACGCGGCATCGAGAAATAAAAACAACAACAAAACACTATGCAAAACACGAAAGTATACTGACCTAACAATAAACTAATAAAAATCAGTATCAGAAAAAAACCTGGCAACACTATACCGACCAAAATAATTTACTGCCAACTCACCCTCTTCAACACGAACAAATCAAAACAAGGACCAAACGAACGAAAAGAGGAGAGCACTCCCACGACCACGTCCTTAGTATGCACTGAAAATCTAAATTAGTATCCAAAAGTATTGTGTATTTGTGTATAGAATACTAGGTTCTGTGATCGACAGTTTAAGTTTATTTTTCCATCAAATCAGAATATAAATACAAAGCAAGTAATAAGATGGAGGGCAAACCAAAAATGGAGACAGAGCTCGAGACTTATTTGGTACCCAGATTAAAGTTAATGCTCATAAAATTCTAAGAATAAGTACGCAAAGACAAAACACAACAAAAGCTACAAACAGGATATGAAAGGACGTAAAAAGTGAAAAAAGAACTACTGAAGGACAAGTGCCAGACGGACAGGGAACGGATGTTGGCAAACAATTATTGGCAGTGAAAAAAAAAACAAAAAAAAAAAACACTGCATTGAAAATAGTACCGATAGAATGATTAATTGAGAAATTGTTAATGATAAGCGTAATTGTTGAAACGGAAATGGCACATTTAAACAAAATACGATACGCCAAATGGCATTACAAAATGAAAAATTACATTACTAGCCCTCGAACATAGATTTAAAAACATAAAAAAAAAAACACCGGAGTAATCCCACCCAGGAGACGAGGGAAATGACGACGACACATGTCACAATTGCTGTACTCGGGAAATAAATCAACATTGTTTTCAAGCAACGACTTTCCCAAACCATCAACATAACCAGTCCTGTTTTTATCGTATCATCACGGATTTCCTCATACTATATGATAATAGCCTACTTACATGCAGGACATGTTATTTCTATTGACATCAGTAGAAAAGTCTTTTGGACTCAAGCTAATGGTAATATATCTTCAAAGTGAAGGGCATGATCATCGCAGATAATCTGGCTCAGAAATCAACGTCAGAATACGCAAAATCTGAATTAATACGCGGCTTTTGGGTTTCCTACCGGAAAACATTTTGTTCCGAAATTCTATGCATTGTGGGATCGTAATGCACCACGATGTATCAGTAGATTAACTAAATAGCGCATATATATTCTATGGTGTTCTGTGTCATAGGTAATTTTACTGTCATAACTGTGCAAAACCGCTTGCTGTACATAAATTTTACTATTTTTTGCTTTTTTTAAGTTTTTTATTTTTTTCGCCACAAAATGTGCGCGTAGTTTAAAGGAGGAGCACTAAACCGCGGAGCGTGCATGGAGGGATGACCGTATGACACACAAACACCATAGAATACATCTGCGCTGATTTATTTTATCTACTCCTACATCGTGGTCATGCATATACCACAATGCTAAGAATTTCGGAAAAATGATTTCCGGTAGGAAACCCAAAATCACGTATTCAGCTGCATGCGTGTAAAGCATTTAAAACAAAATTTAGGACGAAAGTGGAAAAAAACTTAAAAAAGCTCGTGGTTTATGCTACATGACAAAGTGATGCGAAAGTTATGTAAAAACATTTATGGTGTTTAATTCAAGTTTTATTCGTTATGATAATGTTCGTATATTACTTTGATTCGACGACAAGTATGTTTCATTCATTTCATTTATTTAAAAATACATGCACTCCAATGTCGTTATCAATTTCAACTGAAAAAGGACCGGATTATCCCCTTTCCGTGAGTGAAACGTCACTCTGAAGTATTCATCCTATTCAGACACCAGAGAATAAATACACTGATGCTATCGATCCTCAAATTCTGACATGTTTTTTGTGCATATACTGATTGCTATTTCGTTCCGACTGCTTTTAGAAGCTGCCTTGAGTGTTGATTGGGGTCCACGCCGTCTCCTCCCCTAGGGACGAATTGAAAGAATGTGGTGTGTTGTAATAGGCCGCACATTAGGAAAGTGCAGGAGCTGTGGAGTTGGGAGGAGCGAATTAGTGGCATGTGTTGAGAGCGCATAGTTGCGTCTGAGCATGTATATTGACTGACACCTTCCGGGAAGCAGCGGTTGTTTCTTCTATGCGCAAAGCTTACAAAGAAAGAATCGTACCATAGCCCCAACACCCCCTACACACATATCTGGTGATCACTAAAATATCAATCACGCTTTAAAAAACCTAAGGGCCAATCTTCTCAAAGGCCAGCTGCTGGCGCAATCGTGTTTTCAAAACACCGGTACTATCGCCTATGCCTTAACAAGTCACATGGCAAGAAAATTTACAAAAATAAACGGGTTTCGTGGCCCTACTCCACACAACAAAACAAAAAACAAAATAAGCAAAACAAAACGCCAAAACAGTTTCAGTTAAATGGTTGCAAATCACATCAAAATTAGGAAAAGATCAATTGTCGTTTGTGGACATCTGGTGGTCTCCCCTGAGTAATTACGGTTAGGTTATTTAACTATGGGGTTTTCTTAGTTTTAAGGCGAGAGTTAGGGTTGGAGTATGGGGTGAGGGTTAGCTTTAGGGTTAGGGTTTGAGATTTAGGGTTGGGTTAAGAGTTAGGGTTATAGTTTGGGTTTGGTTAGAGTTTAAGTTAGGGTTAGAATTTGGATTAGGTTAGTTTTTAGGGGTAGGGTTAGAATTTTAGGGTTGGGTTAAAGTGTAGTGTTAGGTTAGAGTTAAGGATTAAGGTTAGAGTTAGGGTTAGGTTTAGAGGTTTTTTTTTTTTGGGGTTAGTGGTAGAGTTTAGGGGTAGTAAAGTTTAGGGTTAGAGTTAGGGTTAGGGTAGAGGTAGGGTTAGGGTTAGAGTTTAGGGTTAGGTAGGAAGTTCAGGGTTAGAGTCCAGGTTAGGGTAACCGGGGGATGGCAACACTCGCATATGACATGGATAAGGGTGTAAAGCTGACGCTTTTAAACCAAGGGGCATTGGAGACAAAAAATGTGCAAAATAGGGGTCTATGGGTGAGAGATAGACTACTGCCCATTAGATAGGGGTTGGGGTGATAAAATTTAGCGCAAAAATGGGAGTCTTTGTTTGAAAATTTAAGTTCAGACAACTCTTCTACAAGGTCATGAAAGTAGAGGTATTCTTTGTAAAAAATGTTCATTTTTCCCAAAACACTAGGGGGTCTAAGGGTGATAGTGGTTAAACTTGAATTTTAAAAGGCAGCTATGCTGGAAACAGGGGGTATTAAGCAGTCTTATAGAGGCCTACGTAGGCGCCGATCACTTCCGAAATGGGAGGCGAGGAGGGGCATTTCTTCAAAACGATTATAGGCCTACTGAGCATGATATGGATTAAAATCGTGAGGAACGCCACTCCTCCCAACGTGCACCAATTAAGATAACCCTTCCCTTTTCTTGCTCAGTGAAA
Organism: Ophioderma brevispina; assembly: GCA_023653785.1. NCBI lineage: Eukaryota > Metazoa > Echinodermata > Ophiuroidea > Amphilepidida > Ophiodermatidae > Ophioderma > Ophioderma brevispina. The sequence goes on from JAMKCH010033131.1 coordinate 5,137, forward strand.
ACATAATCCACTGTGGCTGTGGGGTTGTCGAATTCCTGCAACTTTGCAATGCTAGTCCTGGTCCTCACTATTGAGTGATAAGCTACAATGTCAAAGAGATTGTCGCCCAAATCGCAATTGGACTGGGGCATATTTTAATAATACTTGCCAATGGCGCCATGGCGCCCTATTTTCAAGGGGATTAGGGTTGGATAGGCATCATTTTTTTTGCAGCAAGGTTTGAGAAGTGGTGAGTTCACAACCGATATCAGTATTTATCCTTTGTTATTTTAGAATTCGCTGTTGCTGTAGGATGGCATGTCCCACCCCTAACCCCCGGCTACTATCGAAGACTACATGCAAATTATCTCGACAATAGCTTTATATAAGTCACGCCGTAAAGAGCCGATATATCTACAAAGGCAACAAGGTGTTGACTTGTGGTGGTACGTGATATAAAATCATAATGAGCCGATAGTCCCAGAACCCTGCTCCGGGGTCGAATACATACAAATTCGGGAATGTTAAATTAAGGTCAATAAACATACTCTGACCAAAATGGAATAAGATCGTTGTGTCAAAAACACAACCATTAATGTCAAAAGTGAATTTCCACTTTATTCCCAAAACGACGTCCGATGGCGAAAAATGCGATCCTTTTTCCTTCCTCGTTTTTATTAAAGCGGATGCGTACGCGTTTATATCTGAGTGGTTCCCCCCCCCGGGGCCAAAAATACTCAACAAATGCCCTGTGACGTCACCACTTCTTATAAAAGTTTCCAAAATTTGGCCCGCAAACTCATAATAAGTCCAATTCAAGAATCACGGTAGAAATTTCGTACTTATAATCTATCTTCATGTTGACCGGTTATTTGAGTATAATGACCGTCCCGTAATCTTGCTATTTGATGACAAAAGCACGCCAGGCCAATTGCCGCTTCCAAGGCCCCGACCCACAAATGTTGAAGACGTCTACCCGATTTGGTTTTTTGCTTCGCTGTCGAAGTTATGGCCGCATGGCGGGGGCGGTGCTATTACACAATTTGACGACTATACAGACTCAGGCCATAAATTTGTAACCGATGCCAAAATCACCACGACCAGACAGAAATTAATACCCCTGCTCCATCACATTACACATTGGAAACAAAATGACACGTCACAATTTCAACAAATATCACCTATTTTACACTCCAATTCACAGAAGACATAAAATTATTGCCACATTTCTCAAAACCAACAAAATTTATCAAATTTTGGTGCAGCACGTTATTGACTGAACAACCACAAGCGAGTCCTATGGTATTGGAAAAAGAGTGGGGATGAGGACTATAGCGAGAGTGGCCAGTTATATCGGCTGCTCCATATTGCAGACAGACATGTGTAGGGGCCTATCACCTGAGTGCCTTTATAACCATGTCTCAAAAACATGTACACAGGATACGCGCATGACCATATGACTATGCACGCATGCATTACACACTACTCACACAGACAGACAAACACTCACACACCCCAACCAGAGTTCCACATGCCACACCACGCGAGAGCGGCTTCTTTTCTCATACCTATTCCCTATCTGATCTCTATCCTCATTGTTTCCTTCCAACTTGTTTAGTGGATTTACAATTATGAATAGAAGCCATTTTACTTCTCACACATTTCCTGATTTTAAGATCAAATTGCCAAAAAAAAAAATAATTAAAATTTGATTAATTTAGTACCCATAATGAAAAAAAATTCTATGTTTATGGTGTGTTAGGATCAAATTGCCGAATTGTAAATGGGTAGGGGTGGAAAATAGTCATTTTTGCAACTTTTGCTGTTACTTTTTCCTACTCTTTTTCGTTAACAACAATGATATCAAGTCAAATACACCAAATGTATTGTGGTTTATTGAATCAGGTTCTGTGATCGACCACATTGTTGTAACACATTGCTTGTTACTCGGGAATAAATCAGCATATGTTTCATTGCAACGACTTTTCAACATCACACATAACGAGTCATGTTTTTTATCGATATCATCACGACTTCATCATAATAATATGATCATTAAAACCTACTTACCATGCATGAATGTTATTTTCTATGACATCCGTAGAAAAGCTTTTGGACTCAAGCTCATGTAATATATTCCTTCAAAGTGGGCACGATCATCACAGATAATCTGGCTCAGAAAAATCCTTGTCAGAAACGCAAAAATATGAAATCCTAATTCAGCTGCATGGTTTAAAGCATAAAACAAAATTAGGACGAAAGTGGGAAAAACACTAAAAAAGCTCGTGGTTTATGCTACAGGACAAAGGATGAGAGAAGTTATGTAACCATTATATGGTGTTTTAATTCAAGTTTTATTCTTATGATAAGGGTTGTATATTAGTTTGATTCGACGAACACAGTATTTTTTCCTTCATTTCATTTATTTAACATACATTTGCACTCCATGTCGGTTATCACTTTCAACTGAATAAAGGCCTATTTTCCCCTTCAGTGAGTGCAAAACGTCACTCTGACGGTATTCATCCTATCAGACACAATAGAATAAATACACCGGAAGGATCGATACCTCAAAATTCTGAACATGTTTTGTGCATATACTTGATTAATTTCAGGCCGACTGCTTTAGCAGAAGTACGGTGAAGATGCCTGAGCGTGATTGGGGCCACGCCGTTCCTCCCCTAGGACTGAAATTGACAAAAGAAGGTGCGTGGATGTATAGGCCCGCACTTAAGGAAAGGCAAGGAGCTGTGGAGTGGGAGGTGCGGAAGTAGGGCATGTGTTTGAGAGACGCCTAGTTGGTCTGAAGGCTGTCATTGACTGACCACCTTCCGGGAAGCAGCGGTTGTCAGCGGGTGTTTTTCTTGCGCAAAGCTACCCCAAAGAAAGAATAGGTTACCCTAGCCCCACCCCCCATACACACATATATGGTGATCACTTAAAGGTCCTGGCCCGATCGATAATAGCCTCATCCACAGAGCCTAGATTTACCGGAAGTGGTCAGAATTTTGTATCAGAGAAGCTACTATTTTTTCTGTTACTGTGAAATTTTGAGCCCAAAGGAGGTGTGGTTGGGACGTTATGAGCGAAAATGTGACCATTTTGGTGTGGACCAAGATTAATTTAAACCGTACTCTATAGGCGTACAAAATCGCCGTTTTAGCTCTCGCATCAAACGGATTGAAATATAGGCGCAAAACTTTACAGATGGGGAATTGAGTGAACGAGTGAAGGACAATATATCAAGATGAAAACTTCATTATCCCTTAAATGGGCCATCCCCCTTTAAATATTCAATAACGCTTTAAAAAAAACCTAAGGGCCAATTCCAAAGGCCGCTGCTTGGCGCAAGTCGGGTTTTTCAAAAAAAACAGGATACATCTCGCTATGATCTTAAAAGTCACATGGACAAGAAATACAAAAATAACGTGTTTAGTGTACCTACTCTACACAACACAAACCAAAAAAACAAAAATAGCAAAACAAAAAGCAAAACAGATTTCAGTTAAAATGGTGGCAATCACATCAAAATTAGAGAAAAGATCAATTGTCAGTTTGCTGGCCATCTGTGTCTAACCTGTAGTAATTTACGTTAGGTTATTTACGTTATGGGGTTTTCTTTGGGGTTTTCCGGCGAGAGTTAGGGTTGGAGTATGGGGTGAGGGTTAGTTTGAGGGTTAGGGTTTTGATTTATGGGTTTACGGTTAAGAGTTAGGGTAAATATTTTATGGTTGGGTTAGAGTTAGTTAGGTTAGAATTTGGATTGTTTCTGTTTTTTCGGGTTCGGTTCGCGTTTCGGGTTCAGGGTTCCCGATGTTCGGGTCGGTTCGCGTTTCCGGCTTCAGCGTTTTCGGGTCGGTTTCGCGTTTCGGGTTCGGGTTCGAGTTTCGGGTTCGGGTTAAGTTTAGGGTTAGCAGGTTTAGGGTTTAGGGTTAGCGTTTTCGGGTTAGTGTTTCGAGTTTGGGTTCTGGTTAGCGTTTCCCGGGTTAGCGTCAGGTTTTGGTACCCGGGGGATGGCACCCACTCGCATATCTAACATGGATAGGTTTTAAAGCGACCGCTTTGCACCAAGGGCATTTGGAGACAAAATGTGGCACAAATCGGGGTTCTCTGGGTGAGAGATAGACTAAATGCCCATAAATAGTGGTTTGGGGTGATTAAATTTCGCTCACAATGGGGTCTTTGTTTGAAATTTAAGTTCAGGCACACTTTGCAACAAAATAAAAGGTCATGAACGTAAAGGGTCTTCTTTTGTAAAAATGTTCATTTTTTTCCCAAAACACTAGGGGGGTCTAGGGTGATAGTGGTAAACTTGAATTTTTAAAAGGCAGCTATGCTGGACCAGGGGTCTTCAGAGTCTTATATAGGCCTAACGAGGCCTATCACTTCCGAATGGGAGTGCGAGATGGGGCATTTCTTCACACGATTAATAGGCCTACTGAGCATGGATATGGATTAAATCGTGAGGAACGCCAAATCCTCCCAAGATGCAATTAAGATAACCCTTCCTTTTCCTTGCCAGGTGAAAACATAATACACTTTGCCTGTGGGTTGTCGCATTCTGCAACTTTGCAATGCTAGTCTGTCTCACTATTGAGTGATAAGCTACATGGCCATGATATTTTTCTCCCAAATCGCAATTGGACTGGTGCATATTTTAATATACTCTTCCAATGCGCCATGGGCGCCTATTTTCAAGGGATTAGGGTTGGATCGGCATCATGTCTGCAGCAACGTTTTGAGAAGTGGTGAGTTTCACACCGATAATCTGTATTTATCTTTTTTTATTTGTAGAATTCGCTGTTGTGTTAGGATGGCATGTCCCACCCCCTGCAACTATCGAGACTGGCCAAAAGTAATTCTGGACAATAGCTTTTATATAAGTCACGCCGTAAAGGACCGATATAGACAACGTACAAGGTGTTGACTTGTGGGTAGGATCTAAAAATCTAATGAGCCGGATAGTCCGAACGTCCGGAGTCGACTACATACAAATTCGGGAATGTTAAATTAAGGGTCCATAACCATTACTCTATACCAAAAATGGCAATAATGAGCGTTGTTCCAAAACACACCATTAATGTCAAACAGTGCAATTTACCCTAATTCCCAAAACGACGTCCGATGGCGAAAATGCGATCCTTTTTCCTCGTGTTTATTAAAGCGGCATGAGTAGCGCGTATATATCTCAGTGGTTCCCCGGGGCCAAAAATAATAGTTCCAACAATGCTGTGACGTCAACACTTCTTAAAATTTCCAAAAAACTGGCCCGCAAACTCATAATAGAGTCCATTCAAGAATCAACTGTTTAGAAATTTCGTACTTTAATAATCTATCTTCATGGATGACCGGATTATTGTTTTTTGATTTTTTCTCTCCAGCCACCTTTCTTTACTATATCTGCTCACATTATCCATGCTATCTATTCACCTTTTTACTTATTTGAGGATAATGAAAGTCCCGTAAATTTACTATTTGATGGACAAAAGCAGCAGGCATTCCCGCTTCCAAGGCCGAATGTGAAGACGTCTACCGATTTGTTTTTTTGCCGCTGTCGCGTATGGCCGCATGCGCGGCTGGTGCTACTACCAATTGACGACTCTACAGACGCAGGCATATAATGGTAACAGGATGCCAACTCACTCAAGACCAGACAGAAATTAATACCTGCTCCATCCATTTACACATTGGAAACAAAATTACAGTCACAATTTCAACAATCTCACCAATTTTATACTCCAAATTGCCACAGAAGATAAATTTTGCCACATTTCTCAAAAACCAACAAAATTTTATTATCAAATTTGGTGGAACGCAATAACTTGATAGGCCTCCCACATTGTGACGTTGTCATGCAATATGTGGCAAGCCGATATAATGGCACTCTCGCTATAGTCATCAAAATGCGCCACTCTTTCCATACAACATAGGACTCCGCTTGTTAATTTGGATGTGATTTGCAACCATTTAATGAAAAAACTGTTTGCTTTTTGTTTTGCTTTATTTTGTTTTGTTTTGTTGTGTGAAGTACGGGACCACGACGCCCAACACGTTTATTTTTGTATTTTCTGCAATGTATGGTTAAGTCATGGCGAGAGGTTAGCCTGGTTTTTTTTTTGAAAAAACACGATGGCGCCAATCAGCTGGCCTTTGAGAAATTGGCACTTTAGGTTTTGTTAAAGCGTGATTGATTTTAAAGGAGGATGCGCAGGATTTAAGGATATGAAAAGTTCATCTTGATAGATGGTCCTTCACTCCAAAACCCCATCTATAAAAGTTTCGCGCCGATATTCAATCCGTTTTGATGCGAGAGCTAACAACGCGATTTTGTAAGCCCTAAGAGTTACTGTGTAAATAATATTGGTCGACCAAAAGTGGGTCACATTTTAGTCATAAACGTCCAAACCAAAACATCCTTTGGCTCTAAAAATTTCCAGGGTAAACGAGAAAAAAATAGTAGCTTTCTTCTGATACCAAAATTTGACCACTTCCGGTTAAAATCTAGGGCTTATGGGGACGGGGCTATTCGCGATCGGGCAATGCGACCTTTAAGTGATCACCAGATATGGGTGTTGTAGGGGGTGTGGGGGCTAGGGTACGATTCTTCTTTTCTTTGTAGCTTTTGCGCATAGAAGAAACACGAGGCTTCCCGGGAAGGTGGGTCAGTCAATGAAATGCTCAGACGAACTGAGGCGCTTTCAACAATGCCACTAATTCGCGCCTCCCAACTCCACAGCTCATGCACTTTCCTAAGGTGCGGCCTATTACAACTACTACGCACATTTCTTGCAATTTCAGTCAGGGGAGGAGAACGGCGTGGACCCAAATCAACGTCAAGGCAGCTTCCACCGTACCTTCTGCTAAAAGCAGTCGGACTGAAATATCATCAAGTATATGCACAAAAAAAACATGTCAGGACTTTTTGAGGTATCGATACATTCAGTGTAATTTATTTATGGGTGATAGGATTGAATACGTCAGAGTGACGTTCACTCCTGACGGGGAAATAGGCCCGTTATTCAGTTGAATTGATAAACGACATTGGAGTGCATGTATTTTTAAAATAAATGAAATGAAGGAAACTAATATACGAACATTTATCATTAAAGACAGAAAACTTGAATTAAAACACTAGAATGTTTACATAAATTTCTCATCCAATGTGTCATGTAGCATAAAATACGAGCTTTTTTAGTTTTTCCACTTTCGTTCCTATTTGTTTTAAATGCCTTACCATGCAGCTGGAATAGATTCATATTTCTGCGTATTATGACAAGTGATTTTCTGAGCCAGATTATCTGTGATGATGTGCCCTTCACTTTGAAGGATATATTACATTCGCTTGAGTTCAAAAGACTTTTCTACTGATTTCAATAGAAAAATAAACATGCATGCAGTGAAGAGTAGGTCTAATGATCTATTATTATTATGATGAAGTCGTGATGATATCGATAAAACATGACTGGTCGGTGATGGTTTGAAAGTCGTTGCATTTAAAACATTATGTTGATTTATTCCCGCAGTAGTAACAAGCAATGTGTGTTTAAATAGTTGTCATTCACAGAACCTAGTATTATAGATTCTATAAAAACACAATTACATTTTGGTTGTTTTGAATTGATATCAATGGTGTTAAACAGAAAAGAGTAGGAAAAAGTAACAGCAAAAAGTGCAAAAAAAGGGACTAGAATTTCACCCCTACACATTTACATTCGGCAATAGTATCCTACACACCATAAACATAGAATTTTTTTCATTAGGGAATTTTGAACAAATCTTCTCAGTAAACCGGCTTACATGCAGGACCGCAGTTTTACACGGGTTGCACAAAAAAAACTCCGCATCAAACGTCAGTACAGTCACATTGCTAAAACTATCACCAATTCGTAGTGCGGTGGGGTAAAAATCTGGTTCAATCGACAGCATACAGGTTAATAAGCAACTCTTCTTTGGTAACTATGTTCTAAAAAAAAGATTGCTCTATAAGGTTTTCCTCTTGCCATTAAAATCAAAGAAGACTGTTTGGCAAATTTGCAATTGAGAAAGTGTCAAAAGTCATCAATTGCACCATTTATCGTGATTGCCACAATGCCACAACTTTGGTCCCATGATGCCAGTTCAAACGACTTTACAAAGTTCAATAATGTGTTCATGGTAAATATATAAAAGGCATATGGATATGAGGTGAGCAACAACCTCTTTGCTCAAAGTGGTTTTAATCAAACACTGGCATCTACCTGCTCAGTAGCCGGCGTGTACAACGCGGCGTGCAGTGGAATGATGCTGGCACTAAAGCTTACTCGAGGGTGTGCCGTGGCCCGTGGGTCAATGCTACAGGCACACGCATTCTGGTCAGTATTATACAGTTGCTGCTTCATGTTTATTCCATTTATCCATTTATGACATTCTGAATTAACTTTGCTATTTTAATAACTGTAAGCATATTCATTGTAATTTCTTTCTGCCACCAGAAAAATTGCATGTGCCTACATGAAAAAACATGTCTATTAATTATTCAATTCATATACTTTCCGCACTTTTTGTTATTATTTGCTTTTCTTTTGTTAATACTAAAAACAATAAGTTTGTCAATAAAGGTACATCAAGTGTGTACACAAACACCAGCAGTCATTGCACTCTAACATGTCTGTGTGACTCCTATTAACTAAGTAAGGGGACTGTCCTGGCTGGTGAGATAAGTAAGAGTTTCACTCACAATGCACTGATTGTGTGCACAGGCTATTTGAGAAGGATAGCCTGTTTCTCAATATGGGCATAAAGTTAAACTCGGCTCTGAAAACTCAACAAAAAAAGTCGTACCACAAAAAGTCGTTGCCCCAAAAAGTCTATCCACAAATTGTCCCATCCCAAATCACAACAACTTTGTTTATAAATTTTCCGGATCCAGAATTTTTGTTATATCGGCCTACACAGTTCCTACGGCAACTGTTTATACTAACCCTAGGAAATGTTTAGTGCATGCAAACGAAAAAAACAACATTATCACAAATCATCCAACTTTGTAATTGAGCATTTTAGGTGACTTATCTTTAGTCTAGTTGACTATTTTTAATAAAATAACACCAACAATAATAGCCTATTTTTGAAAAAAAATTCTGAGCAGCATTCAATGAAACAGCGTCCCTAGAGATTCCCTGGCAATGAACAATCACTAGCGACAATAAAATACACACCTCATTCAGTTATTTTGTTATTTTAATTATTGGGTTTGTTTTGATTTCTATCATAAGGTGGAATTAAGAGGGGTGGAATCCCTGTGGGTGGAATCTATGTACTTTTTTGTGACAGTTTATCACCTTCAAGCTTGCATAACTGGCGACATCTTCTTTTGGTGGTCCTAACATAGGGGAATTATCTCATTAGTAGACAACGCAAGCAAAAGGCTATTCCCGGAGTCGATCGCGCACACACAGCGAAAAAAGAGAAAGAATTCCTTGGCATGCCCGCTCCTCTGGGTTATGTTCCAGGCCTTGGAAGAGGGTAAGTTAAACTAGCAATTTGGTTGAATACATACGACTGGTTATAAAATGATCCTTAATTATCTATCGCTCAAAAATGGATAGAAACCTAACAACAAGGACTGAAGACATACGAATTTGGCAGTCTGGATGGCAACGTTTGTAAGTTGTAACGCATGAACGAATGCATCTATAGGTGAAGTGACAAAACGTTCAAAGTCGAGGGACTGTCCTTTGTTATTGTAATAACATTCTTTATTATGGTAATAAGTAGGAGTCCGTTTTTCTGGGAAGTAAATCCACTTAAAAAAAAAAAAGACTGTCACTGGCACAGTGCCAACAATAATTAGTCTAAAAAACAATATATTTTTTTTTTTCTTCCCAAATTAAATAAAAATAACCCCATTATGTAGAGCAAAACTTACCTTTAAATCCCGTTGTTGATAGAAATCCATACGATTTTCCATTCCAGAGATAAGGTATTTCAAAGTTTGGGAAGATACACATCACCCCATGTGTTAAAAACTGGTTACAAATTTCGCGGTAAATGCGGATGAATTCGATTGTGAATTCCCTGCACATGCGCAGTACGTATGGCGCGCACTTACAACCGAGACTTGCGCACGATGGAAAAGTAATCCCAATGTACCGGCCAGCCCGGGCTGGGCCAGCGATCGCCGAAACAACTCATGGTGGTGGTTGTAGACATGCATCTGATACTTTGGTCAGTTTGATTAATATTTCATCGGATAATAGTCCTTTCACACATTATGTACTAAGTTTATAAGTCCAGTCCAGTGGTCGCATTGAGTTGGTTATGGTTTCGCAGATGCGCTCTTTGTTGCAGTTTCGATGCATAATTACATTTTGCTTGAGCTACACGGGTGCAGCTGGACGTAAAAAAATGCACGAAATATCAGCCCGAATTTCATTTTCCCCATACACTCACCAACAATGTTAAAATTCCAAGATGACTTTGCCACATGCGAGTGTTGAATTTCCCAATTAAGTAGGTTTTCAAGCTTTTACATTTCTTAATTCTCCGCTTTTTGCATGCTAAAAGGTCGGCGTAACATGGTTTACTCATTCTTCAGGAAATCCCCTGCAACTGTTTTCCAAGTAAATATTAACAAGATGCGTCATGCGATGCATGCATTGTTCTTACCCATACTTCACTAAATCCTGCATAGCAGTACGTAAACCTGCAGCAGAAAGAGTCTACTGGGCAGACAATTACCAATAGGCTCTAGAGGGGTACCAATAATTGCTCACCACGTGTTTAGTTTGGCCAACATATCACTCCGCGCACGCGTGTCAGTAGCTTGTTTTGAAGACAGTAATAATTAACCCCTGAAATAAACCAATGTCTGTTGATAGTTCTGTTTATTTCAATTATCTTAAAATTATCGACGTAGGCATGTGGCTGTTTTTATATTACACCTAATTTTGGAGGCTCTACACTTCAATTATTCAAAAGGAATCGATGTTGTGGATTATATTTTTCGTACAGTTTCGACCGCGTTGTGTCCTTGTACAAATAATAGGCGGGTGAAAGACGAGGGCTTATGATATGGCATATTAAATTAGCCACCCACAGCTGCAACGTGGAATTAACACTTACTGTTCTCAGTGATCGAGATCTCATCAAAACATGTGGCAGGTATTAATAAAATGTGCCTTTGTGTACATTCGGAGGTGTTGAATGTCTGGCGTTCGTCATGCCAAACCCATACTACCATAGAACGTTCAAATTGTCTCAATGGGGTTCATAGGTGTTAGACCAGTTAAGGGATGCTCTCCTTAACAAGCTTTAACAAACAAATGATCCTCTGTTTGCAAAACATCCATACAATAGAATCCATTTTGTTTTTCGAGGTTTTGTTTTCGAACTACTGAATGGCTACTGTAGTCTCTCACAAACCAGGGCTCACAAAGTACCATTTTCATTTATCTTTTGCAGCCCTGTACACAGACAACAACCCGGACTACCACGTGGAAATCCCAGGCCGCCGTATTACAGAGAAACGTCTTCTCTGGTGAATTGCACTTTTTCCATTCTAATCTCGTTCGCTGCTTCGGGCCGCACCATGCCGCTTCAATTGTTCGGCTTTGATCAAACGGCACCAAAAGCGAGGTTAAAAAAGAATATAAGAACTGGCGATAATCATTATTCCTTACATTTTCAACATAGTTCAACGGCGATGTGAGGGAATTCCCCAAAACATGTGTTTTGTTTACCTCTGTGATTCCGAGTTTAAAAAATGTGAGACATAAAATAATGTTTGTTTGTTCCATTTAGCCCTAACGTGACTTTCCATATTGTAAACCAACCCTACGGCAGTTCCTCACCTTTATACACCTATATATCAATATGGCCATTTCACCTATTGGTGTACTTTCAGTTTGGACACGTATGATGTGTATCTCACTAATTCAAATGAGAATTTCAAGATATTTTGTGTGTAACTAATCCTTATATAGGCTGCTCAGCTAGCTTAAACAACCCTCCTACTTTTTTCTTTTGGATTTGGTGGCCATTAGTGTCAAAATGGCACTTTTGGTGTACCCCAACTTCATCTTTTTTTTCTCAAAGCCTGTACTAACCCTGCATTGATTCCCCAGTTTTTTGTTTATATTATTATTATAGACAAGTGTCCCACCTATAATTGCTATTTTGGTTTCCACATTTTCTTGCTTCTCATTTCCGGATACAAGTCGTTGCAATTCAGCGTTTCGGAGTTGACATTTTCCGTGAACATTATGCCTATGTATAACAAATTGTTACTCCTTATTATTTAATAAGAATTCTCTCTTTTTTGGTGTATTGCCACAACTACCAGTATGACTTGCATTGTAGTGCAAAAGAATTTTGATCCTTCGCTTCTTTACTGCATTTTTGTGCGCAATTCAAAGTCAAGTTAACTTTTCGTTAACATTCGCACTTCCTCAACAATGAACGGATAGTGTTTATTTTTAAAGAGATACCATGGCCATTTTTTGAACTTTCTTTAATTTTTGGACATGCCTAACATCTTACTGCATAAAATTTGTAAAAATACACCAAACCTATTTCAAATTATACAAACTGTTATTATTCCGTTAGCAACCTGTCACCTCCGAACACATTTGTCACTTCCCAATCCGTTAAGTTATACATCTCAGCACTTATACTTGCTTAATATAAATCTCTTGCTGCTGATATCTCTGCTGTAGTGATTAGTAGTGATGCCCATCTTGATAAGATGACACTCACCAAGGTGCGGCACAATCAACTTTAAAATTTCCCTGAGCCTGAAATTTTTTGTGTCGGAGATTGACATAATTTTGTTAACACTGTACATTGCTCATTTTTGGAGCTTGTGAGGCCTTACTGTGTTTGAATGTGTGATTGTTTTTACCTGGAAGAAACATATTCCAATGATAATGAATGATTTATAACAGAACAGATAGGATAAATTTGACTCATTAACAGTGTATCATGTTTTATTTGTTACTTTTGTGCCATTTGAATAGACATGCCAGACACATAAAATGTCTTTGTGACAGTAATATTTGCCTGAATTGATTGTTGTTTAACTAAATTTTATTTTGCTTAAATCTCTTAGATAATAAAATAGGTATCAGCTTTGACGCAAACAACATGTTGTGCATGTTTTAGAGAAGTCCCCAATCTAATCATTGTTGTTCGGAGGTGACATTTTTGTTAACATCTTATACAACATATTGCACGGCCTTTAGCTTGTGTTGCCATTAATGTTCAAAGTAACAATTTTTAACACCAATACTTTTGTTAAACGAAATTAGCACTACTCCTGCAGGGTCATTCCATGCCAAAAACAAAGATTTCACCATACATCTTGATTTTTGCCAGACTTCCTTGGGATTCAATTCTAAGCTGAGAGCACCACAGAAATCATCTATTCCATTCGTTTCCATAGAATGGATTCCTCAAGTTTCACAACTCTGATCAATCATCTTTGCATTTGCAATAAAAACAAAGTATCATTTTAACAGAAGGTAAATCTTAGCAACTAAATCAGCACAGGGCTATTTACCATGGTTGTAAAACTGAGAACAGGAAACTTTGACTTTTTCCATATACATTGTCCTTGGACTGTGAAATATTTAAATTTCCCATTTCCAGGGGCACACTGGCAGGACCAATCTGTCCTGTAGGATCTTAAATACTCAAATGTAAACGACTCAGGCCCTGTGCAGTAATTCACTGACCCCATTATCGACAATTGGTAAATCCCCTAGACCTTAAGTTTTGATATTATGTTGCTTTAATGGTTTTTGACCCTTATTTTGGATTGACTCCAATTTTTGACTATTGAGATTCCTACCTTTTTGAAATTACTTCTGTGGCCTACTGTATGCTACAGGCTAAAAATGGTGACCCATGGACAATGTCACTAAAATTACCCAACTTGAACAGGACGGATGCATAATGCATAGCATTTACCAAGACAGTTTTTCTTGCATGAGTTTAATTGTACGTACAAGTATGTAATTGGGATTATCTAAGTATGTTGTAATTTTTTTTTGTTGCTTGCTTCATATTAAATGTGTTCGATTAGTACTTTTCAGTTGGGGGGACCACAAAATGAAAAACTTACTAGATTTTAAGTGCATGTCTCTGTAAGGTCAGTCAAAATGACTGTACTGCCTGTCTTTGACCAGCTAGTGCAAATTGAGCAACACCAACAATTTTGATTTGTAAGAAATACCCTCTTATTGACATACTATGTAATTTCCATTTTTGGGGACACCCACAGCTAGTATTGATCCATGCTGCTGTAGGGTCTCTAAATGCTCTTAATGTATTAATTGCATGTTCGTGCTCATCATACAGGCAGAAATCTAAATTTTTATTCCCTCCTTAAAGTTAGTTCTACTAATTAAGGTGGCCTTGAATAAAAAAAAAAGTCACTATAAAAAAATAACCTAACTGCTAGTCCACCATGCAGCTGCTCTTGAAAGAGCTTGATTTTTGGGGCAGGAAGGAAAGGAGACGTGAACACGAAAGACAGGAGAGGAAAAGAAACGGGACATGGGGAGTATAAAGGCGAAAGGGTCGGGGGACGGGGGGCGCCACCAAAGGAGGGGCCAGAGGGGCTGTACAACAGAAAGGGGACATATTCCCGAGCCGAGACTATATAGTCTGAGACGAAGAGGCAAAACTCCGGGGTGTCAACAAATTACAGGATAGGGTCGGGTAGCACTATGCAAGATAAAGGCAAAGATTATATGCTTATATTAGGGTGAGGGCATATCTTTTTATACTGTCATGTATACTGACCTAGCCCCCGTGTAAGATAGGGAGAAAAATGCATTGAAACAAGCCATATTTCAATAACTTAAGGTGTACCTTTATCGATCAAAGAAGTAGAAATCTACTCAAATTACAATCAACACAAAAATAAAAAAGAAGTTGGGAGGGATAATTTTAGTGGTAACTTTAAGGGGTTGCCAACCTTTGAGAGAGCATCATTTTTTCCTCCAGCCATACAATCATGCAGAGCATTTTAATTTTAAAAACTCTTCAGCACAAATAATTAATCTAGTATCCCTAAGAAAAGGGGATCAACGTTGAAGCTTTAGTTACAGTTATTAGTAACAGAATCACCTTTGATCGAATTGGCGTGGCCACGTATCACAATTGAGCAGGTATGCGCTGGCATGCGATAATTTCAGCCGGGGCCTCATAGAATGGCATTAATTGATTTGATGTCAACCCAAATGACTGAATTTTGCTCATCATAAACTTGACAGCTGCTATAAAGATAGAACATGATTTTTTTTGGTGATCTTGTTGTGACCCTTGGAAATCAGAAAGCTAGATGCATGGGCAAAATGAAAAGCAAAATCAAAGATGTTGAACTCCCGGTTTTGGCAGGGAATTGACCTGCAGCATCCTTTTTTATGTTAATTTTGTTAACACTGTAGCAAGACATCACATCTTTTAAGAAACAAAACTTGCTAGACATTGAATCAGGGCTATGATGTTAAATAAGTCTCCAACAACTGAAAATCAGCAAAATTGAAAACATTACTGAAATGATGAATGGAAAAAAACACTGTAAAATATGACAATTCTAAGTTTCTAATGGGTCTTGCGGAATTGAGAATAATAAACCTTCCTCATTTTGTTAACAAAATGTTGCCTCCAAAAGGATATTTTTTCACAAATCATGGCCCTCCAAAATGATATTTTTTTCCACAAATCATTGCCATGTATAGCGTCCACACAAAGTTTGATGTTTTTTTGCCAATGTTATGTTTTTAGTTCAACAATTTCGCACTTCCGAACAATGAACTGATAGTGTTTATTTTTTAAAGAGATTCACAATGGCCATGTTTGAACTTCTTTAAAGGTGCAACATGCCTTAACATCTTTCTTGAATAAAAGTTGTAAAAATACACCAAACATATTTCAAATTATAAACACTGTAACCTCCGTTAAGCACCTGTCCCCTCCGAAACACATTTGTCACTTCCGAAACAGTTAAGTAAACATCTCAGCTTTACTGCTAATAGAAATCTCTTGCTGCTGATATCTCTGCTGTAGTGATAGAGTGATGCTCATCATGATAGGATGGCACTCACCAGGTGCTGCAAAGTCAACTTTAAAATTTCCCTGAGACTGAAATTTTTTGTGCGAGATGACATAATTTTTTAAACATGTTAAATGCTCAATTTTTCGCTTTTTGGATTATTTTGAGTTGTTTATTAGAACTTGGAGGCCTTAAGTGGTGGACTGGTTGATTGGTTTTACCTGGAAAGAAACATATTCCCAAATGGATGGAGATTTAAACATACAGATTAGGATAAATTGTGACTAATTTCCCAGTGTATTCATGTTTATTGGTTACTTTTGTGGCCATTTGAATAGACATGCCAGAAACATAACATGTCTTTGTGACATATGTGCCGAATCGTTTGTTGTTTAACTAAATTATGATTTTCTTAAATGCTATTAGATAATAAAATAGGTATAAGGCTTGACCAAACAACATGGTTGTGGCATGTTTTAGAAGAAAGTAACCCAATCTAATCATTGTGTTTCGGAGGTGACCATTTTTGTCAACATGCGATATACAAATTATTGCAAGGCCTTAGCTTGTGTTGCCATTAATTATTCAAAGTAACAAGTTTACACAACCAAATAGCTTTTGTTATAACAAATTAGCATACTTGCAGGGTCATTCCATGCCAACAACAAAGTTTCACCATACATCTTGAGTTTTGCCATGACTTCCTTGGGGACTCAATTCTAAGCTGAGATCACCAACAGAAATCCATATTTTCCATTCGTTCTCATGAAGGCGTTCATCAAGTTTCACAACTCTGAGCAAAATTCAGTCATTTTGCATTTGCAATAAAACAAAGTATCATTTTAACAAGAAGGTACATCTTAAGCAACTCTAAATCATCACAGGGATATTTACCCTGGTGGTAACTGACAAACAGGACTACAACTTTGCTTTTCATATCAATTCTCCTGTACTGTTGAAATATTTAAATTTCCCATTGTCAGGGGCACACTGCGGGACCACTGCTGCTGTAGGATCTTAAAAATACTCAAAATAAATGTATTGCTTGTGCAGTAATTTCACTGACCACATTATAGAAATGGTAAATGCCCCTGACCTTTAAGTTTGTGGATATTATGTGCTTGAATGTTTTTGACCCTTACATTTGAGATTGACTCCAATTTTGAGATTGAGATTCTAACCTTTATGAAATTACTGCTGTGCCGTACATGAATTGATACAGGCTACAAAAAAAAATGGTGACCCATGTGAAAAAAGTCCACTAAAATTCCCAACTTGACAGGACGAGATGCATAATGCATAGCATGTACCAGAGGACAGTTTTCTTGCATGAGTTTAATTGTACGTAAATGTATGTACTTTGGATTATCTTAAAGTCTTGTTGTAATTTTTTTGTGTTGCTTCATATTTAAAGTGTTAGATTATTACTTTCAGTTGATCACAAAATGAAAAACTCTACTTTTTTACGTGCTTGTCTGTGCAAGTAAATCAGAAATGACTATGTACTGCACAGGTCTGTTGACCAGCTAATGCAAATTGAGCACCAACAATTTTGATTTGTTAGACAATACCCCTATCATGGGACATACTATGGTATTCCAATTTTTGGGACACCCACAGCACAGCTATTGATCCATGCTGCTGAAGGGGTCTTCAAATGCCGAAATGTATTAATTGCAGGTTTGCTCATCATACAGGCAAGAAATCTAAATTTTTATGCCCTCCTTAAAGTTAGGTTCCCTTATTAAGGTGGCCTGAATATAAAAAAGAAGTCACTATAAAAAAATAACCTGAACTGCTAGGTCACACCCATGCAGCTGCTCTTGAAAGAGGACTTGATTTTTCATTAGATGAAAGTATAAACCCCCCTTACACTAAATACAACTGGATATAGACTTACATGGTATTACAAATGCTAAAATGGTATTGTATTTTGCTCCACCAAATGATTTGCCAATAATTTATTGACAACAGTACAATGTTTACATATACCCTATCTATACTAAATCTTCGGACTAAGTCTTAAATAGTCAAAACTCCTTTTTCAACAAATTACAGTGATAGGTCTGGATTAGATACATTATCTATGCAAATAAAGTTCAAAGAATTATATGCTTATATTATGGTGAGGGCATGAATCTTTTTAATGTACATGTAGTACTGACCTAGCCGGTTTTAATATAGATGGAGGAAAAATGCATTTTGAAACATGCAATATTTCAAATACCTTAAGTGTAATTTATCAGATGCAAAAGAACTATGAATCTACTCAAAGTACAATCAACACAAAAATCAAAAAGAACGTGTGGAGGGTACTTATGTTAAGTGGTAACTTTAAGGGTTCACAACCTTTGAGAAGGCATAATTCATTTTTCCCTTTTTCCTCCAGTCAATGACAATCAGCAGAGCATTAATTTAAAAACTCTTCAGCACAAAAATTATGCTAGTGAGCCCTAGAAAAATTAAAGGGGGATCACCATTAAAGCTTTAGTTACAAAGGTATTAATACATAACACTTGATCATGGGAGTGCACGTATCAACAAATGAAGCAGGTAATGGGCTGGAATGTTAGAATTTCAGCAGGGGTTCATAGATGGCATTCAAATTGTTTTGAGCTCAACCCAAATGACTGAATTTGGCTCAGTCATAAACTTTGACAGGTCGCTATAAGAATAGAACATGATTTTTTTGGGATCTTGTTTGTGACCCTGGAAATCAGAAAAGCTAGAGGCATGGGCGAAATGAAAAGCAAAATCAAGATGTTGAACTCTCGGTTATGGCATGGAATGACCCTTGCAGATCTTTTTTATTTGATGTTGTTAAACAACTGTAGCAACACATCACATCTTTTAAGAAACAACACTTAGGCTATGAAATGGTATCATGGCTATGATTTAAATAAAGACTCCAACAAAAACTGGAAATCAGAAATGAAAACATTCATTGAAAATGAGCTTGAAATGAAAAAAGACACACTGTAAAATCTGACCAATTCTCAGATTATAATGGTCTGGCGATGAGACTAAAAACCTTCTCATGGTGTTAACAACAATGTGCCTCCAAAAATGAATTTTTTGCACAAATCATGGCCCTCCAAAATGAAATTTTGTTCACAACCTCATGGCCATGGAATAGCGTCCACACAAGTTGATGTTTTTTATGTCATGTTATGTTTTTAGTTAAACAAGATTCAGAAGTAGCACACCAAATGATTTTTCTATTTATTACAGGCATGTTCAAGTACGATGTTGGCCTGGACAAACCTAGTGTAATACGTGTCCTGCATGCTCTTCTTTGTCACCTAAGATTCTTCCTCTTGTAAACTAGAATGAATGAAGCTGGTTTAAATGCAAAATATAGCAGCTTCTGTGTTATTATCAACAAAAAGCCATGGTAACATCATTGTCACTTCTAGGAACCATGTTAACATGTTAACTGTCACTTCCGAAACACGACTGAGAGTGTAAATTCAACTTGGTTAAGAATTTACAGATTTTTCGGCAATTTGGGCAGGAAGTAACCATAATTGAAGAGATTTAGTTAGGGAGCTGGTGGGGATGAGGCTCATGTAAAACATATTTGAAAAATTAAAAATAGTGAGTTGTATGAGATTTTCCGTCAAAAGTTGCTCTTCCCTCCAAATATGTTGATTTCAAACCAAGGACTAGTCAAAAAGCCGTGTAATTTTGAACTAACATAGACTTTTGAATTAAATCGCAGCTCTTTTGTGAAAGTTATGTTACAATGTTGGAAAAAGGATTTTCACAAAAAATGATTTTGCTCAAATTTACTATATGCCACAATATTTCCAAAATTACACATATTTTGCAAATAGATTAAGCTCCAAAACAGTATAAATTCAAATTTGATCACTTGTGAGTACTTTTTTTAGTGAAAATACACAACTAAAAGTACTTCTAAATTTTCACCAAAGGTACAAAAGTTACCACCACTGATTGGAAAAGGACCGGATATGGATGTACATGGGCAAAATTATTTCAGTTTCCATAGAATTCACATGGCGAGAAACCCGCAGCAACTGAGACTAACGGCTCCACTTCCTCCACTATGACCAGTGTGGCAGGCATGCACATAGTTGGATCATTTAGTAATGTATAAAATGGATAAAAAAATGAATATACTCACCAAAGTTGTGAGATTGTCATTTGATACATGTATACGTAAGAATGATCCAACTAGTAACCCGCATCCAGGCCTTCCCCGCAAGTGGAGCATTGGGGAAGGTACAAAAATGAGCAAAGGTCATGATGCAGCTGGCGAGAGTGATGGGCGACCGTGCTAGCGTGGGACCGCTACTAGGCCTGGCGCACCGAAATGTTTAATGGGCATAAGGGGTGTTGTGGCTTTTTTGAGCACAAAAAAATGCACGAGTTGGATCATTCGTAAGTATACATTATAAAATAGAACAATCTCACAACTTTGGTGAGTAGATTTCCAAAGCTCAAACAAAATAGCCTAAATTTAAATTGGTGCATAATTTTCACATAAAAGTTATGTGGTGAGGATGTATTCCACGTGTTTACGAATATGATAAAATAACAATACTTGGTTGAAGCATTTCGGATACTAATTAGTGACTGTTGTTTGTGTTGATATGTCGGGAAGGCGACATCCACTGGCTTGGACATATTGTCGACCGTAATACGTTTTAAGGTGAAACCGCGGTTTATTAATTTTTAAGTTTATTAACAGTAAGCAAGGTATTAACTAGAGCACAAACTTAAGCAGATATCATGGTTCAAGAAAATGGATGAAAACTATTCGGACTCAACACAGCAGAACACAGTTCAAATTGCATGACGTGAGCCTTTGTGTTGATGTCGAGATGGTTTTATCCCACTTTGCTGCACTGCATTACATAAATTTTGCATCAGCCCCAGCTCACCATCCCCCCACCACCGCCCCCAAATGTTAAAAAGAAATTTACACACTTTTCAGAATAGCAAGTCTTGTCAGAACGACCAAAAGATATGCTAACTCTATGTGCACACATACAGAGGTCATATTGATTTGTGGCACACGGTGCTGAATTGCATGTGGCCTGTTGGTGGTGTTACAAAGAATATGACCAATTATTCGCAACGCTCGCTCCAAACAACATAAAGAATGACTGAAAATTTCAATACAGGATCAGTAAATTGTCACTTCAGAGAGGTATGTCATAGCGTTACCATGGGTTCCAGACCATAACAGCATTATTGAAAAACAAGTAGAAAATAATGTCAGAACTTACGATGCATCCAAACTAATTAACACTAACGCGGCCGAGATGCCAAAACGGTGTTACTCGTTGCATCTCGGCCGTCAACAACTATTTTTTTTGTCGCGTCAAATGATCTCATTGGACCTCATTGCATCGGGCCTGTTCTTACCGGAAAATGACGCGATATTCCTCGTTGCATAGGCGTCTTTACGGATTATGGGAAGAAGCGATGTTCTCGTTGCATCGGGGCCGTCTCCCGGAAAATGACGAAATGTTCCTTGGTGACCTGGGACGTCATCTCCGGGGAACTGATGCAATGATTTTCACGCATTCGGACGGTTTGCCGCGAAGGCGCCATGCGTGTCATCAGGCGGGTGAACACCTGTGTACAAAATGCCCATAGACAATTTCGAGTGCGATGGTGATACGCCACCATTTTCGATATTCGACTTTTAATTTGCATAAACGACAGTCATGACGTTAAACCGGAGCCTGCGTAAGAGTATAGCGCCACGCACGAATAGGACGTAGGATAATAGCCGCAAATAAAGATAGGGAGACTGATAGGATAAAAATTTCAGGAAATAAATCAGTGTGAAAGGTAAGCAGCAATTATTTATTTATTCTTTATTATCTTGTTCTCATTGCATTCGCACGTGATGTTGCTCGTTGCATCTGGGACGGTCTTCCGGCCAAAGGGCGAGAGTGTTCCTAGTTGATTCTGCCGGCAGTCTTACAGAGGCAAAATCTGACGCGAGGTTATAGTTGCATCTGGGCGTCTTCCGGGAAAAGATGACGCGATGTTCTTTGTTGCATTTGGGCCGTATTGACTTTACGCTACTTATACTGTGCGGGAAAAAGGCCGAGATTGCAATGAAACGCAATAATTTGGCATTCGTTGCATCTCGGCCGTTAAAAATAAAATAGATGGCACCTCGTTGCATTTGGACCGATGTTCGGCAAAACCACTTGCTCCGGGTTAGGGTTAATATTTGTAAGCCTTATTTAAAAATGGGACGCAGGCGTGAGAATCTGTTATGTATTTTATGTGGTGATTAACACTTGATCAACATTCTGGCCGTCTGGTAGGGTGTTTCCATGGAAAACTATGCACCAGGTTTTCAGCCCTGATACCACCTAGAGGAAGTACAGATGCAAATTGATATGAGGCAGTTTGACTTAGAAAAAGGTAAGCAAGATATGTCGATTATGTAGTATGGAAAAATTCCATCGTGGAGATGAGTCGGGTGAACTACAAAACCTGAGGTGCCTCCAAACCAAAACCTTGCAGATGACACCATACTAATCTAAATCTAAAAATTCTGTATGTCCGGCCATGACCTGGGTCATAGGTGCACCATAGAGTCTCATTCATGGTAGGGTTAAGTCACTTCCCACAAGGTCAAAAGGTCATTAGAGGTCAACTGTACAGAGATGAAGGAAAGGTGGATCGCACAGGCAGACGACACTGGTGGTTGGGAAATCCGGGTTTTAGATTAGACTCGATCCAGTAAACTGAATTAAGCGCAAAAAGGATAGCTCAAATTGTATTTGCGGGGTGTTAGCAAACAGGCAGGGTAGGGTGGATGTAGTTGGCTTATAATGAATAACTGTTAATGTATCTGTCTATGAAATATGGCGGTCAGCAGGGATGTAGCTACGCTGGTCGGCGGCAGTCAGCCATGACCGGCACTTGCCCACGACCAGCACAGAAGGTCCTTTGGGAGGTTGCGAATCAGGCACTTCACTTCAGTGAAATGAAAAATTTAAACAAAAATTGCAAATGAACTCATAGGTGTCCATAAGGGCCATAAGTGTAGTACATTTAAGATTTACAACCGGCCACCTTCAGGAGAGCCTAGCTATAACCCTGGGGGTCAGATACCGGTCAATACAGGTCTATGACTCAGGTGGGGCCTGGGGTAAATTGGACAGATTAAACAAAATTTCTGTGTGTGTTGAAACAGGGGGAGTCCATCATGGATGTCCTTTTACCAGTGTGCGATTGTAGTTGATGTGTTGTTTACTGCATGACATGTGACACCTTTCGGAACTAATTTCCAAAAAACATGATCCTATCAGAGGGTTGAAAAAGTCAATAGAGGTGTTACTTATTTAAAGGTATTGTCCATTACTTTGAGAATCTGAGTCTCCTCACTTTGTTTCCCGAGATCGGCCTTAAAATTCAGCGATGTTCCTCGTTGCATCTGGGCGGTCTTACGGGAAATGACGCGTTGTGTCTCGTTGCATCTGGGCCGTTCTTCGGAAAATGAAGCGATGTTCTTTGTTGCATATGGGACGTTATTGACTTTAAGCTACTTAGCCTGGCCGGGAGGAAAAACGGCCGAGATGCAATGAAACGCAAATTGGGCTCTCGTTGCATCTGGGCCGTAAAAATAAAATAGATTGCACCTCGTGGAATTGGCCGTCGGTCGGCAAACGGCCCGGGTCCGGGAGTTTTAGGGTTAATATATTGTAAGATTAGTAAAATGGACCGCAGGCGTGAGAATCTTAGTTCATTGCTATTTATGTGGTGATTAACCTGATCAACATTCTGTGCCTTGGGGTAGGTTTTTGTTTTTTTCCATGGAAAACTATGCCCCAGGTTTTCAAGCTTGCTTACACCTAGAGGAAGTACAGATCAAAATTGATATGAGGCGTTTGACTTAGAAAAAGGTAAGCAAGATATGTCCTGATTATGTAGTATTGAAATTCCCGATCCGTGGAGATGAGTAGGGTGCTCCAAACCTGAGGTGGGACTCCAAACCAAAACCTTGCAGATGACACATACAATCTGAAATCAAATTCTGTATGTCCGTCCATGACTGGGTCATAGGTGCACCACAGAGTCTTGCATGTCATGGTAGGGGTTTTTAAAGGTCACTTACCAAGGTCAAAGTCATTAGAGGTCAACTTGTACAGAGAAGTGAAGGAAAGGGGGATCGCAAAGGCAGGCGACACTGGTGGTTTGGGAATGCCGTGTTTTAGATTAGAACGACCAGTAAAATGAAGTAAGAGCAAAATGATTAGCTTAAAGGTATGGGGGTGTTAGCAACAGGCAGGGTAGGGTTGGATGTAGTTGGCTTATAATGAATAACTGTAATTATCTGTATATGAAATATGGGTCAGCATGGGATGTAGACTACGCTCGGGGGAGGGGGGGGGGGGTCACCGCCTCCTCCGGCCCGCTCGGGCGGGTCGGTGGCGGTCGGCCATAACCGGCACTTGCTCCCACAGACCAGCACAAAGGTCCATGTGGGAGGTTGCCGATCAGCACTCACTTCAGTGAAAGGAAAAATTAACAAAAATTGGCAAAGAAACTTCATAGTTTGTCCATGAGTGCCATAAGTGTAGAAATTTTAAGATTTACAACGGCACTCAGAGTAGCCTAGCTATAACCCTGGGGGTCAGATACCGGTCAATACAGGTCTATGACTCAGGTGGGGCCTGGGTTAAAATTTGAAGATTTAAAACAAAATCTTGGATAATTTGGAAAAGGGGGAGTCCCATCTATGTATTCCTGTTACCGTTTGCGATTGCGTAGGTTGATGTTGGTTACTGCAGACATGTGGACACCTTTCTGAACTAATTCCAAAAACATCATCCTATCAGGGGTTTGAAAAAGTCAATAGAGGTGTTACTTATGAAAGAATTTTCCATTACTTTGAGAATCTGGAGTCTTCCTAACATGTTTTCTAGAATTCTGCCTTAATATTCAGAAATGAACCCTCACTGTATTTTGCATTCTATAGGTGAGCATGAAGCCTCGTCTAGGAGAGAGTATCGTCCCTGGAAGTCCCTGGTTTAGCAGAGGGTCGTCCGTCGGTCTGGTGGGAGATAAGATAATCCTGTCCATACCAGATGCTCACAAGTATGCACCACCAAAGTATGAAGGCATCGTCCATGAGGTGAGCTCATTATCAACAACAGAGAATGATACTTTTGGAGAGAGTGCAAATTTAAAGGATGAAAATATATTGTAATATTGCGGTAGCATGTTTGTTTATAGGAAGAAATCTGCAAATTTTTAAGGGCAGTGTGAACATGGTTTCCGAGTATATATTTGCGTTTGTAACTTTGCAATAGTTGATTATTATATGTAAAGTATACATTTCTAGAAAGAAAAGTGGACGATGAACCCAGATGATGGCATAAGATTAATATAAAAAACTTTTTAATTATTTTATATTATTCAATGCTAAAACACATGATTTTGCCCCAAAAATTTTCAGACAGCATAAAAAAAAAATTGAATTTTTCATGATTTCTATGTGCTTTTTTAGAAACAATACAAAAGTGTGCAAGGGACGATTTTTTCATTTTGAAAAATCGAGCTGACTTTAGAAGAGATAAGAACAAATGTCAAAAAGTGTGATTTTTACTTTTCTTTTCAAAATTTTAGTATATTGGCGAATATCTCTTTAGTTAGAAATCGAAAATGAAAAATGAGAAAAACCGATTCCCTAGAGAAGGAACGTTGCTACGCTAGGAAAGTAAACCTTACCTTTTAATTCGGTATTTTGTACGGAGTATCTTGTCTGAAACCACTATTTGCCAAAGTTTGCAAAAAGTGAACATTTGAGAAAAAATCTGTGTTTTTTAGTAAAAAAAGGGACTTTGCCACGCCATTTCAAGCTGTCTTTTTCTCAAATAACTTTTTTGAACTCAAATTGAGTAAGTTGTGCACGTGATGAAATACATCTTGATTGCACTATTGAATCAACATATTTTGTCTCAAACTCCCAGAAATTAGAAGGAAATGGAAATTGCTATCTGGTCTAAATTAGCGCTTTGTTTAAATTTTCAACGTATTTTTTGGTTTTCCAAGATGCTTGCGCAAAAGACATTAAAACACGCCGCACGCTTCATTACGCAGCAAAAATTCGCGACGCGATGGTGCGCCTTGCGCCTGACGGCGTGAAATGTGCTTAAATTCCCGCCGTTTTCTAGACAAAATCGGGTTTTGTGATTTAAATGGTCAATAGCTGTTTTAAATCGGCAAAAAATTACAGCTCAGGATTGTCTGCAGTGGATAATCTGTTTGGTAACTATAGAACACAGTTTGAGGTTTAAATGTGCAAAAAACTCTTGAAATTCGTGTAAAACCAAAGCACCAGGGTTGACAACTACCCTTAACATCAGTAATGTAAACATCACAAAAAAACTCAAATTAACAGAGTAATTATGATAAGCTGTCATGTTATGTTATGAATGTAGATTGACCCACATATATTTTCTACATCAGGGCATTGAGTCCTAACGTGATCAGCCTTTTCACACGTCCTGATCACCCTGTTCTCATGCGCACAAGTGATATCACTTGCTCTGTAATCATCATCTACCTGAGCATTTTTTGTAACAAAAACTCCAAAGGGGGTGGTTGCCACCCAATGATTTTAATTACTGAACATCCACTTCCTATAAAATGGTCCCACCGGATACTTAGCAGTTTCTATTTCCCATTGGTATTCAAAATTAAGTACCAACATTCCATTATGACATCACTATGATATCATAAATTGAGGTAAGTATGAAGATATTGGATGAAGGGTGGATAAATTTATATTTTGCAAATTTACCAACTCAAAACATCATTATAGCACTAAAATTATATGAGTTAAATAAAACTAATCATTTCCCATCATGTAGAGTCAAAAACTGAAAATTGGACATTCCAAACTTCTTTTGGTGAAAAAATGAATTTTCACCTATTCTACACTGTGTACTATGGAAATCTAACAGTTTTGCAAACTTAATGAAGTCATTCTGACATAGTTCTAGGCATGTTGTTACTCATTTTAATATCAATGGAAAGAGGAGGACCATATAGCTATCCATTGGCACCAAAATTGCATGTCTGTGATATTCCTGCATCATACTAGGCATGTAAGTACTTGTCTCCCAAAAAGGGGGGGGGTGTGGTTGCCACCCCTATCCATTAATTTAGGATCATCCTATTTCTTACCTATACCTCAGTGAATGTCTGTTTTGCATGAAAATGCCTCAAGTAAAAGGCACAAACACTCAACCAGTAAAATGAGACAATCCACTATCACGCATACTCTTTTTTGGGTTTTAGCCTTTATTGTTTATTGCTTGTGACTTTTGAAAGAGATTCCAAATTAAGATTTCCAATTGGCTCTGAATGGTCTAGAGAAGAATTTGTAGTTGAGGATCAAATTCCCCATCTGCATGAATTATGAATATTTTATTATAGGCCTAGAATTTCAACAGAATATCGTGTTTATTCTAGTTAGCCAATGTAGCACTAAATAATTGTAGTGTAACATCTGTGTCATATGCCAAACAGGTTCTCAGTGATGCTGTTGCTTCTCAAGTTCAATGAAGAGTTTCAGGAATCTTACCAAGCAGAGGAGTATAATTTGGCATTTACATTCAGCCAGGTATGACTACTTATACCCAAATAATTGTCGTGAAAGCTGTTTATACCAATTTACATTGTCCTGGCTTGCTGGGTAGGGTGCATCAGATCCCCTCATGTCACTCAAATTTTTTCTTGTCCCTAGTCTTAAAGTGGGTGCCACTTGTCAAAAATCCTAACTCCACCAAATACACAGTCATTCGAATGTCGGCAAGGGGGGCCACTGTGAGCTTAATTTTTGTACCAAAGTTCAAATAGGATGTTTGTTGTTTCTGAAAACAAACCAAAAAAATATGATCTGTCATCTTGATTTGTCAGAAATTCTCCAAGAGGTAGTTTATAAGGATTAGGCAAAACATTTTTTTTCCCAAGAATACCAATCAACTCGTCCTCATTGGCAGAAAACATATCTTTAATAAATTTATTTCAGTGGAGTCAAGGCCATACAACCGAAATAGCCAAACATACAGAGCTTTGTAAGTTAGTTTGAAGGACCGTGTCTGGTTGTACGTTATCAATCCTTTAAACCATTAAACCAGTTTAACCTAATCATCAATAGTTGTAAAATGGTACTGTGGTGTTTTCTTGCATGTGACAATAATAGCATGCAACTCTTTTGTCCTCTCAATTTATGTTAACATGGGACGCCAGGTGGCCTTTCTTTTCAATTTTTAGATAACTCTTTGTAAGTAGATAGTGATTATGTAACTATAAGCTATAAGGCTAGAACTTCACAATACATTTTGTCCGTAAATACCGAATTCATTCACTTCGACGGATTGCAACCTCGACCGATACCACTCGACGTGTCATCCACTCGACAGACAACCAAGTCGACTCGTCATATCCGAGCTCGACCGATAACAATTGACCGTCTAGGTTCACTCGACGTCGCGTGAAGTACCAACTCGCCGAGGCGCGGGTGCCAACTCGACCATTTGACTTGTTTCAATCCTGCGCGGGTTGTTTTTGGGCTGAGACATATCATTTTGGCCAACAGGAACAGTAGGAGCAGTTGGGCCCCCCCTCCTCGGCGGCCGCCAGTACTTTACTTCCGAAAAAACGTTCATTGGTTTTGGCCAAGCTCATAGGCTATAGGCTATTGTCATGTGTATGTTGTGTTAAATTGCATGTTATAAAGTTTGGTGCGATCGATCAACACCGACACCGCGACGATACTTTGGTCGGGTGATTCTGGCCCATGCATGGGTCACACAAAAAGGACAATGAATGGATGATTGCCGTTGCTAATGATGGTAATTGGGCATCGCAGTGATGTACGAATTTCCCGAGGCCATCATTGGAATCGGGGATGTCTGGTATTTATGAACATGATATTCTACATTTTTAAATAGGTTCTATTTTATTAAAGGCTTTTATATATGAAGCTGGGGTCCAAGAAATATTACCAGTATATGCCGATTAAAAAAAAATTGGAGTCTTTTATTGAAAAAGGGGTGAACTCCAACAGTATGCTAAAAACCACGATAGATATGGTATCACGTGAAGAAATGGGAACTTTAGATAGGAATAGGTTTTTGCACAGACCGTAATTGGGAAGATAACGCGGCTCTTATATGTTGTTTTCAAAGGCTTCTAAGGATGCCGCGGCTTATAAGTTGATGTTGTAAGTTTAATTGAAACCCAAAAGTGAGTGACTTGAAAGCAAACTATAAAAATTTAAACCACCGACAATCTGCAAGTGTCCTCAAATACCACTTGCGTGTGGTAAACATCCTTTGTTGATGATTGCTCCATCATTGATAATTGATCAAATGAAGTACTTCAGTTGAGACTCTAAGTATTAAACATTAAAAGCCGCATTGAGCGGCATTCGTCTGATACAAATATGACTACACATGAATCAAACTATTTCGATCGCCCACGACAATACCGTGTACTTACTCGCAACATCGGACAGCGGGGAACCAGCTCGATTGCCCAGACAGACAATACGTGTAATTACTCCCAACATCGACAGCGGGGCACCAGCAAGATCGGAAACCAGGACCCGGCTGTTGTGGCCATCAATTGGAATTTCCCCGGTATTTCTACCAACTAAAAAACTCGCCAGAGGTATGTCTGAAGCTCTTTTTTAAAAAAAATTCCAGCCGTTTAAGTTTCGTGTTAGTGATAAAGATATATGGTATGAGAGTTTATTAATGAATATACGTATTCATTTAATGTATCTTTTTTAAAAAAACACACTGAGTACAGATCAAGTATTAGTTTGAACGCAATAAAGGTCAAGTGACCTCATGGCACGCACGCCTAGATCGCTTGTCATAAACACTAGGGTAGGCAAACGTCCGGCCCGGTCCGTTCTTGGATGGGAGACAAAGGGCAACGATAGGGACGAACGATTTTTAAGTTGCGACTAATGTCTCGTTTTAGTGACATGTCTTTGTTTTTCCTTTAATTCTTATTCCTGAGCACACCTGCTGTTAATGTGAACTAAAGAGGCAAATTTGTTGAAATATCAATTCTTTTTCTCGGTACTTGAACAGTATAGTACCGGGAACTCACAGCACCAATACCGTGGGTACAGAATTCCTTCATTGTTTCAGTTTTTCAAAATAGGGCTACACGATTTCAAAATAGAAACTGAACGCTAGTAATAAAAAGATGATTTTATTAGATTTTAGTGTTTTTATTTTTTGTTTGCGTACTTAATATTTCATTTGCGATTGTAAAAATAATAATTTTAATAATGTGCTAGAAGCTAAAACGATACAATGAGGAAACTGAACTTTATTAATAAACGACTGATTTTTAAAATGATAGTTTAGATTTTTATCAGAATTAAAAAAAACGTACGTGATATTTACTTTTGCAAATTTTGAAAAGAGCCAAGTCATTTTAATATAATAACGAATTAAGAAAACCAATGACACACAGAAAAGTGAAATATGAAGAAATAGGAAAAAACGAGAATAAAGAAAGTTGCTTTAGTGGGGTTTGCAAATTGATGGACTCTTTCATGGTGGAGGGGACTGGGAAGTGGCTATTGCTGTTTTTTAGTGACACATCAATGCTCTTTAGAAAGAATGGTAGTATGAAAAGGACTGTTTGGATTGTATGCAGCTATAACGTAGCTACTGCCCAGCAGCTCTAGAAGTCATCCTCAGGGAAGCCGTCAAAGTTATTTCGCCCGTCACTGTGACATAGGGCCCGCACCTCCTCATCAAGGGCTGAATCGGCAGTGGCTGGTATGTCGTCCTCTCTGGCCCTCTTCCCGGCCGATAAACCATATTCAATCTCTCTTAAGAAAGAATAAATGTATATAAAAACATAAATGAGGTAGAGATAAAAAAAGTAAACAACAATAAAGTTAATACAAAACAGATTTGCGAAAGAAATTAGTGAAATGTGAAATTGTCAACTTGATATGATGATGCTATACTGGGATCGTGTCGGAGTTGAGATTCCCGTATCCAGTATGTAGTCCCTTTGGACGGGTTTAGTTCTGGTACGAATCCAACAGGCAGTCTTCCTTGATAGGTTAGTAAACAATATTCCGCAGGCGTAGATTCCATGGAGGATAGCGACGACTATTACTCGTTCAAAGGTGACGACAAACCAAAATTAGTCTCTTCTTAATAAAGGATAAATGTTTATCAAAACATTAATGATGTAGAGATAAAAGTAAACGACAATGAAGTTAATACAAACCAGATTGCGAAATAGTGAAGGGTAAAACTTAGATATGAATGATGCTGATAATGTATTGTGGAGTGGGTTTCCGTATCAGAGCGTAGTCCCTTCGGGCCGTGAGAGTTTCGTGGTACGAATCCAACAGGTTCCGTCTTCCTGGTAGTAAACGCTTCGCAGCGGAGCTTCCATGGCGGATAGTGACTAGCTCAAAGGGCGCCGGACAAACCAATAATAGTCTCTTCTGACCTATTTATTATGACACTATCGTTGCTGTACAAAAATATAGACACTGCATGTGAAACTACTAAAAAAAATACTAACGAAAGCGTGAAAAAGGGAATATTGGCCGTATTTCTTGACGTGCTTCCATGGATTTTATGTTAATGAAAACATATTATAAAAAATATGTATAAAATATAAAAATGAGCATGTGCGACATGGTATATTGAACTGTAAGATGCTTATAATAAAACCCATGAATACTACGTTGGTTTCTATATGTAAGTGTTATTACACGATTCAAAAGGCGGCGCGCTGGTGCGGCGCTATATGGCGGTTTGGGCTATACGTTTTTAAGGTCTGAATTTAATACGGCGATATTTTTAGGCCCTGCGACTTATACGCCGCGCGGCTTACATTCCGAAAATTACGGTAATAATGAAGTTTCGTAATTAGCTGTTTTATTGACTGTTACTAACGAAAGTTAGAAAAAAAATAAATGTCTAAATTTCTTTTGTAGAGTGTAAATTGTAAAGGTATTGTCATGATTATTGATTTTTTGATTATGTGCTGAAAAAAAAAACAATTAAGACCCTTCTACGGGCATTTTTTGAAAAAAAACTGATTAGTACCTGACATCCGTACAGGAGATTAATATTTATGGTATATTCAATTTCAGTCCGTACATGGTTTTAAAGCTGTTTATGCCACAACAGACGGCCAATTCACTCACGTGCCCGCGAGATACCTCGGCGAGATGCACTTCGCTTTTTTAGAGATAGGTTAGACATTTCCTATAACATTTGATTTAAAGGCTGACTCAGAGATTTTAAAAATATTTATTTTTTTTTGTGAGGTGATTAAAACATCAGAACGAAGATAGTCACCTAAACGCTCAACCCTCGTCTTACCAAGCCTTTTTTTGTAAACACCGTTTACAAGGGGGGGGGGTACCACCCCCCTCGAGAATTCTTTATAAAGCACCGAGGCTTATGATTTTGCTACCAATGGACAGCTATGGTCTCTCTTTCCATGATACCAAAATAAGTATAACATACCTAGATGGCGTCACAATGACTCATAAAGTCCGCGAGTCGGGCCGTGGCATTAACACAGAAAATAGGCGAAAATCGATTTTGCGCTAAAAAAAAGTTATGAAAATCGGATTTCATGCGGTTTTAGCTTTAAAGATGGCAATGACTAGTGTACATAAATATAGGTTTTAGAGCAATACTATGGCATAATTAATTCAAAAAATGTACTACAAAATATTCTTGAGGTGGCACCCACCCCCTACCCTTCGCTTTGACGGCATACCTCACCCGGTGAAGGGTGCTACCGTTACATTTTTTCGCTAAAATGGACCGCAAAGGAGGAGTAAACGATTTACCCGGAAGCTTTTTACTCAACATTTGGCATTTTAGCGCACCGAGCAAAGTTCAGGAGGGGGGTGTAGTAACCACCCCCCCCCCCCCTCTTGGTAAGACGATGGGTTAATTCCAAAGTTAGAGCAGAATCGGATACCGTGTTAACAAAAATTCTGGATTGTAATTTATCAAAGTGTGATTTTCATATGAAGGCACTTCGATTTGAGTTTGTTATTCACACGATGAGTAGTATTATTATGACAAGCTTAGTAGGAAAAACACGATTTTGTTTGAAAATTATTATTGAGTGCGAACCTTATCGGGAAATGTCCGAGTCACGGGCTGAGTCAGCCTTAAATCTGTATCAATAATTATATATAGTTTTCCATAAGAATAATAATTAAAACAAAAGACTTGTAATAGACCAGGTAACATCATACGTACTTCCTTTGTTGCCTGCGAATCCATTCATGCGAATTGTTATGGACATTGATATACAACTCAACAGATACAATTGCCCAGTATAGTGTGTAACAGTCAGGCCGACCAGTTCAAGATTACCAGGCCCTAACATGTTTCAAACATGCTGGTTCTGTCTATTTTAAGTTATGCAGAATTTAAAATAAAAGTGATAAAAGGACATAATTTGAAAATATTTTCAATTATGAAGCTCTGTTAAAACGGTTTTCCGAATAGTTTTTCTCCGGAATTCGGATGTTCGCCACATTAATATCTTGAGTTAACAATTAAACTGCTGTTTGCTACATGTCTCTGTTGGGATTTTTAATATGGACTTAGTTCCTACTGACCCCCCCCCGTTCTAAAGCTGAATCAGAAATTCCAAATTTATTTGTTTTGTGTTATAAAAAATACTGATTTTTCGTCTGTGGATACTGAAAGCGTAATTCCAAGTTGGTATCAACAATTTGAATGAGGACTGACGACAAAATCATTTTAATGGTGTTTGGTGTGTAATATTAATATCTATAGAGTGCACAACGTTTCATTTGTGCAAATTTAAAATACCAGTTTTAACATTATTATGTTGAGGAGTCCAATTGTGTGAAAATATTGGATCCAAAACATGATAAATGATAAAATTAGGATGATTTACGCCCAATATAATGGTCTCGAATGAGGTTTAGATGCGGCTCGCACAAATTTGCAGCATTAAGCTCGCCCATTAATTTGGGCTAGTCGATCCAATTAATTTATCAAACACAGAAGAAACAGTAACACTGACTCCAGTCACTGCAGCCTTTGCAAAAATCC
This sequence comes from Ophioderma brevispina, assembly GCA_023653785.1. Lineage (NCBI taxonomy): Eukaryota > Metazoa > Echinodermata > Ophiuroidea > Amphilepidida > Ophiodermatidae > Ophioderma > Ophioderma brevispina. The sequence continues at coordinate 39,271 of JAMKCH010033131.1, forward strand.
TACGAGCAACGCGACCACTTATGTATGGGTAAGTGTGGATTATATCCTTGCGTTTAAAGAAGTTATTTTCATATACTCTATGTAAAAGATTGCCCCCTGAAGATTGAAAGTCTCTCTGAAAGAGTTGTCTGAATAAGCCATAGAAGTGAGAGTGATTTTTCACTCTAAATTAGGGTGGGTCACTTGAAAGGCTATTTAGAGTGAATTTAACTATTTTTACATTTAGAGTAGATACTTTCCCGTCCAGTTAATTTGCAATCGTCAATATCAAGGAACGTTTCCATTTTATTATATTTTAATATCAAGTGTAATACACGGGAGGTTAACATACCTTATTGATTAACAAATTGAACCCGAAATGTACTTTTTAAAACTTTGTTATAGGTGCGTATTATGCTATAATTACTCCGTGCTATATTCAGAAAACGTTTTCATTTAACGTGTTAATAAGCTTAATATACACTATCAGGATAATTTAGTGACCCGGCCTTTATCGCTGTTTTATATTTTACGTACGCGATATCCCCTAAAAAAGGAAGCCATGCTTTTTGCACCGATGCATGATGTAAAGCTTTCCATCAAAAGAGAAACCCCCATCTGAAATGAAAGTTGAGAATTATTTCTTTGGTACAACAATATTCGAAATTCTCATTTCCTATTGGAGCAAAATCGGAGTCAGCCTTTGTTTTGTATGAAAAAAAAAATATATTTAAAAAGCATACCGAGAGACGAGATTCAAGATCTATGTCTGATAATAACTACACTGAATTTATATGATATGTACTTTTTTTAACACTCGAAATTTTAAATATTTGAAAACGCACACACATGTATTTGTATGCCTTTGTGATTTTAGCGTTTCAGTTTCTTTAAACTTAATATCAACTTTAACAAAAGATGGGTAGTAAAAATGACTCAAACCACTAGACTTTTGGGCAAAAAGCAAGAAAAGATTAGGCCGATATCGATTTGTCAATGGTTTATTGGACTGAGTTGAAAACAATTTTCGCAACCTTTCGGAGAGGAGTGTAAATAGTAACTAATTAAAAGTAAAGAATAAATTCAGAACTATTGGAATCATTGCAAAAATCTACATCGGATACAACCAAGGAATATTGTGTTTGGAATCCGTAAATAAAGCAGGCAACATTTATTCAGCGGTATGGCAAAATGGTCTAGTTACCAGGTGACATCGGAAATACGTGTGTTATAGAATTCAGTGTAAAGTTACCTTAAAAACATCTTAAGAAGAATCCTCTGTAGAGACCCCGGGGCCAAATTAGTCCCGCTAAACTTGGGACAGTCGGGCTATTTCCAAGGTGATTAATGAACCTACGAAGTTCAAACCACTTTCCAAAGTTTGTTTACATCCAACAAAGTAGGTCCCCATATGTTAGTTTACCGCAGACAGGTCCAAGGCCAATCTGACTCAGTTGCTCCACTTTTTTGTGGGTTGTGTTTAGGGTTGCCGCTTGTAAATATGGAAAGAATATTGAACTTGTAATGTTAAAAACATACTGGATGAACAAGGCAAATGACCACATGAAAGGCTAGTTTACATATTAGCACTATTTAGTTTTGTAGATGCTAAAATACAAACTTCTGAAGAGCAGAAATAATATTAAAAAATCCTAATGAATAAATACGGGCGTTATCATTGAGCTTAGTGTTATAAAACCTCATAAATAAGGACAATTTGTATGGCTTTTAAGTGTCATTGTAGCCTCAATTTTAAGTGTTTTATTATGTTTGAAAATCTTCAGTAAACTAACACATGATTAACATATGGTGAATAAATACTGTAACTTGCACTGTAATTATGCGAAAAACTATTTGTTGACAGAGATAACATATTGAATGTTGTCTACAAAATACTGCATTATAACTAAATGAAAAAAAATGCCTTGGACCAAGATACCACTAAATTGAAAGAATCAACATAGATCGCATCAAAAATTATTCTGTTAAATATGTTTGGATACATAGAGTTCCACAGAATACAAAACACAACTGGATGCAACATTGTATTCACACGGTATACGTACATGCATACCTTCAACTTGCTTCAAAATTATATTGAAAACATGCACAACTGGTAACTCAGTGGAAATGTCTTAATGTCTCTTGGGGGACTGCATGAGACAACAGTGGGGTCGGGGTTCTGTCTTGGTCGACCTGATCGATCCCTGGCTATTTTCCCATGTGTATGTAAAAATGTTGACGCAAGTAAACCAGGCCAGTTCGACAAGCAGTGTCGTGTCATCCTTGTATGGACCATTTTGGGCCGCGCGGTCCTAAAAATGGCAAAGACTTTTCAAGAGGTGTCACATCTTACTCATTACCTTCTCGGGGCTTACTTAAATCCAAGGTGAATGTGAGCCGACGCATAACATTGCATGCTGTTGTGTACTGTAGCGAAGTGACCAACTCTGCTTATGGGGCAAAAAGGTGGTTTCAAATTACCCATATCACAGGACCAATTTAAAATCTACCATTTCCTGGAAAAGAATTTAATTATCGGAAGTTAATGTGAGTCTGTAGTGCATTAAATTTTCTTTTACATATGCACATGGTTCAACACTATATTACACTAAGACCAGTACCAAAAGCGAATTTAGATTTTTATTTTTTGCATTTGCAGGAAGTTTCAAGACCACACCAGTCCAAGGCAGTCGATCCAGATTAATTTTGGCCATATTTAAGCTGAAACTGGTCGAAATATTCTAAGAGGGATGAAAACGCCTATTTTGATCCATATCGCCCGCTTTTTACGATCCAGAGGGGGCGACTCCCCGGTCGGTGCCACTGAACCCCACAGGTGGAGTTATAATAAAGACCAAATTCATTTTTCTTCATCTCCCTGAACAAGACTCCAACTTCAGGCTCATATTGTGTTAATATGGAGCTATGTTTTTAAAGTGCCCATAAGTGATCTTTTCTGTAATTCCTAGCATTGTCCAATATTTTCTGCATTATTCTTTCTCATGTATGCTGTTGCTGAATAAATCGTATGAATCGAAATGTCAGTAATTAAGCGATATAAAGTAATGCTGATTACCAAGTACTCACCGTATGGTTAAATCAGCATTAACTTGATAGATTGTCTTATACGCTTTACCATGGAAATGGGAAAGTGAATTCTTCATTGCGACATTGACGACTGAAACCTCTTCAGGTTAGTCAGTTTGAACCTTTTGTTTCTGATGAAAGAAAGTTTTTCCAATTAAATCTTTAATGTTTGGATATTGTTCAACAATAGCTTTAATATTATTTTAATATTTGAAGAGTTCTTCCATACTGTGGAATTAGGCAATGGTTGTTAAAAGGATACTGAGTTGCGTAAAACCCATACCTTCATGAGGCCGTGGAGTGACAAAGAGGGCAAAGATAAACGAGATTTCTAGCCATCCATATTTCTGTAGTGTTATATAGACAGACAGTAATGATTGGCTACAGAAATTGTATCTTCATGTGAAAAAAGTTGATTTTGAATTGTTAAATCATAAAACGACTGATGCTAACTACTGTTGCAAGAGCAATTAAAAAACCAAAAAAACAATCTTTTTAAAAAAAAATTTTTTATTTTTTTAATCCTTCGATGGGGATATTTTTATGGAAAGGTTACTGTTAACATCAGTGCAAAATCAAAAGAACACCGGTACGTTATGAAATCTCTCTCGTTGCCTAACATTAATTGGCCAACCCCGGGGGCCTAACATTGATCACGAATCATGATCATACTTATTAAGAAGAAATTGGGATATAATGTGAAAGAAAATATGGATTTATAAAATATAGTAGACCCCTTCCCGAATAACTTAGCTTCGTCAATTTGGACAATTTGAGGTGTTTGTTCATTTTCGGGAATATTGATATTCTATGTACAGTCGTTTGAATATTATGATAAAAAAATTAAGCTAAAATGGTATAGCACGAGAATCTACATAAGAAACAATTAATCATTTCGATAATCAATTAAGCATTCATCTTACATTTTGGTAACGAACGAGAATTATTCATTTGTGAACACTGTACATGCTGTAAACATTTAGAATAGTATTTATATTTACTGGCGTTTGGTTTTATACTTAAACAGTGGCACACACGAAAGCAATGCACCCAACAAGAGGTAGGAAACAAGACCCAATAATATGGACAAGAAAATAATTTAAATAGCCTAAAACAAAAAACGGTAACTTCTCCGTATTGGTTAATGGTGTCCGTATTAATTTGTGTACTATAAATAATACTACTGATTGTATAGAACAGTTAACATCCTACGTCATTCTTTTGTTGCCTGCGAATCCATTCCTGTGAATCGTATGGCCCATAGTATTAAAACTCTAAACAGATACAATGCCCAGTGTGTAACAGTCAGGCCGACTTTTCAAGATACCATACCAGGACCCTAACATGTTACAAACAATGCTGTTAACTTGTCCTATAATATTGTACTACTTGTATATCGATCACCATTAGTACCGTGCGTTGACGGGTGCTTAGTGACCCGTAGTAGTGCATAATCTGTGAAAAGCCCAGGATTCAACGAGCTCTCATGCAAAAACACGATGATAGATTAATATCGACAAGACTTGAGACATAAGACTAGTTAGCATTGATGTAACACAACGGCAACAACACGGATGTAGATAACTAATCGATAAAATCCCGCTGTAAAATCCCAAAAGCACTTTTTAATCCGCTAATGAAGACGGACCGAGTCTGGTCCGTTAATGATTACAAGGAAGTTAAAAGATAAACGTGGCATTGCTATTGTTTGGCGCGTTATGGTGTTTGCAGGCAATAATTAAGACGGTAGTCTATTTCAACACAGAAGCTTTAGCTAGCCTTTAAGACAATGCTGTGTGTGAATTTCTAATGAAGAAAGCGGGGAAAAAAACTAGATTTTACGAGCGAACCTACTCACCACTACTAAGTTTATCTGTATGGCCCGGATATTAAGATCCACAGTTTGTTACCAGAAATTATTTTATACTAGCGCTAGAGCTTAACTACTTGAGTTTTGATTCAGAAATCAACAGGACCAAACATCAAACATAAAAAAAATACAATAAGAATAAGGAAAATGGACCCGAACCCGGGGGTGACGGTCGAGTTGGACACGCGATCGGTCGAGTGGCACGCGACGGTCGAGTTGGCACGCGATCGATCGAGTGGTACTTCACGCGATGGTCGAGTTGGCATTAGAGGGCGAGTTGGGGGTTATCGGTCGAGCTGGTACGTGATGGTGGACTTGGTTGTCCGTCGAGTTGGATGACCGTCGACCACCAATGGAGATGTGATGTCAAATTCAGAATCCTTGCATTCTTATTAATGCGACCCCTGTAAAGCGGACTTCTCCCTTCCTTATCCGCTATGCTGATGGTATGTATTCTGGACTCTTCTTTCCGGGTAACTCCCGCATTTGTCCCCAGAATTGTTACTACAACGCACGCATCCCCTTCTTTCGGTGACGCAACTCTACACCCATTTCCCACACCTGCATCCCCCCACGTAACAATGCGCTCGCAGGAGGCCCCATAGTCTTCTCTCTGTCGAAGCATCTCAGAAGCACTCATTGGTAACGTACAGGACAGCAGCGAGATATATGTTTCGATCGGTAACGTTATTTTGTTTTAACCCGCTCATCGTTTTTCTCTACCCGCGGCAATAGTCAGCGGCAAGATCTTTTAAACCCCGGGACTGTAGGGATGGTCGAACCCCCTTTGAGAGTGGCGGATGGTTCGACGGAGAGTTGGATCGGCGAGTTTGCAATCTGTCGAAGTGACTGTGTACCAAAATAAACCCAGTACATAGCCACAAGCTTATCTGGGTCATGTTTATGGTTATTCTGTGTATTACCTTGCCTCCACTGAAATTTATGTAACAAAATGCATTTTTCTGGCATGAGGATGACCTTGTTTAGTATTTGTTGGAAAATTGTTTCACCTAGCTTCATAATACCACCTTGGTGAATTTATAGCCAAATTAAGTAACGGTCATCATGTTTTTGTGTTTTGTCAAAAAAAACAAACAACATCCTATTGACTTGGTACAAAACTTTAAGCTCACGGTGGCCACCCTTGCCGACATCCGGATACGAATTTTAATTTGGTGGGGTTATTATTTTAACAAGTGACACCTTTAAGACTAGGGACAAGAAAATGATTGACTTGAGGGTATCTTGATGCACCCTACTGCTGGGCAATAGTCATGATAGTGGTATGAGTAAAATGTGCAACACCCTTCTATTTCATCATTTCACATTACGAAATGATCCCAACTAGTGCATTTTGCTGCTCAAATAAAGCCTCGACGACACCCTTATGCCACATTAAAAATTTTGGGGCGCCCATGCCTAGTAGAGGTCCCACGCTAGCAGCGGTACGCCCATCCTTATCGTCACTGGCACCCATGATCCTTTGCTCATCTTTTTGTGTCTCAGTTGGGGCGGCACCATGTTGAATTTTATTGGGATATTATCCATAATTTTCCCCATTATCGCTATTTATTGGAGACAAATATATCGCATCTGGAGGATTGTTTTTTCTAACTACTTTCATCGGGAGTTTGGTGATGACGTGCTGATGCTGTTTATGAAGATATTTCTAGATTGGAATTCGGAAGATGTTGACATAGTAGGTATGTATTATCCTTCACATGGTTGCCCCGCCGAGCCTCAGGCCGTTTTTCGGAATCGCGTCGCTCGTACTGCGGGTTGGTGAGTATTAAGTGGGCTTATTTCTTGGCCAGGTTTAGCTCCCACCCTTTGTACGTCAACAATTTAATAATATAATAAACAACACATTTATAGAGCGCAAAATACCAAGGTTTCTAAACGCTTCGAAAAAATAATCAACAAGCCTTACACAACTACAACATACAAAACAATCAATAGAGCAATGGGAAAAGTCACTGAGCAAAAAATGTTGAGCATTGATTTGAATTGACAATTGAACAGCAGAACGGATGGTTGTAAGGGGATATTGTTCCATGAGTTGGGTGCCGCCACGACAAAAGCCCAGGGCCATAAGAAGTTTTGACAAGTGGTCCGGGTTTTAAAGAAGTGTTGTGCTGAGCGAAGGGAGCGGTTAGTGGATAGTGATTATGAGTTAGCTGATGTAGGTAGGTGCATAACCATGAAGGCTTTGTAAGTGAGTAACAGGATTTTGAATGAAATTCTGTCCTAAATAGTCAAACAATGTAGATCATGCAGAATTGGAGAGATATGTTCATGACGATTTGTAACGTGATAAGACCAGCTGCAGAATGTGAAATTTCTTGAAGTGAAGACAGATGATTGTTTGGTTTTTACACCATACAAAAAGAGAGTTATGCAGTCAAGATGAGATGTTGTTGAAACACAAGCATGAATGAGATGATCAGTGAGAATGCTATCACGGATTTGCGAATGCGGCCGAATTCTTATTGTTAAAAAAAAAAAATAACAAAAGAAGAGAAGCCTTCCGACATATATACGAAGTGAGTCTTTAGCCGGCAAGTATCATCAAGCAAAAACGCCTAGGTCCTTGTGAAGTGAAGCATATATGTCGGGCATCAACAGAAGATGGATGGTAACATAGAGTCGTTGTCTGAATTTTGATGAAAATGAATGATTTCAGGTTTTGAGTCATTGAGTTTATTTGCATGGCCAGGAGCAGACATCAGCAATGCAGGATTCTAGCATGTTGACAACTTGAGAATGGTTGAGTTGATATCAAAGTCAGATAAAGTTGAGTGTCATCAGCATAAATGGCATGATGG